>VXCM01006142.1:30232-43073 GCA_014773175.1 Lucifuga dentata
CACGTCTTGTTGGTGATGATGGATTACCTATCCCAAGAACGTTTACAGTATCAACAAGTTGATTTTAATAGCAGAATGAACTGAAACCAATGGAGGTCTGGAAGGTAGGAAAAACATTTTTAATTCACTGTTCCAGTAGTATGCTTTGGGAAATGATTGTCAGTAATGTTACATGTATGAAAATTGAATATATTAGTCTCAAATATGCAAAATGAGTGGTATGGTCCTTTACATATCAAATAAGTAAAAGTTTTAATGACATATATTTGAGGTTTTGACCTTTCAGGCAGAAAGCAGCTCTGGAGGCTTTTGGTGCTGATGGATGTCAGGCTGTGGCGGATGTCTGCGTCTTTCCTCCCACAGAGGACTGTGCATGCATATTGTTGTGTTATTTTGACAGGGAGAGGAATCAGGCTTCAGATTAGTCACCCTTCACCTCTGCATGAAGGACCTCCACCCTCAGACTGACTGAAGACTACAGGAGCTGGAGCCAAGAAGTGTGCAATCAGAGGCTGCTCCGGTACGCTCATATTGTCTGCGCTAATGTCTCAGCTTGTTCCACTGCTTCCTCCCACTGCATGCTAGGAGGGAAACAATAGTCCTAAGAGTGTGTGTCCACAGCACCGCCCATACTGAACATACACCCACACACACTCATGTGGATTAGAGCGATCTGACAGTGTGCCAATACTGGACATCAGCAGATTTTCTAACTGTGACTGAGATCCTCCCTGATGGTCATGAGTTTAACTGAACTTCTGTCACATCTTGAGTTTCTTTTAAACTTCCCTCACTGTTGGTGTGACTGACCAGGACACGAACCCTTCCGTCTCCCAGGCACTAAATGATCTGTTTCTTGCAACAATTTTACCCATGATTTTACTGATGTTGTGTTAATGTTATATTTGTAAAGGTTTTTGATTTTAGCGTTGGTGGGGCACTTTTGAAATATGTCTGCATTTTTGTGCATTTACACTCTCAGCAACTCACATGCACGAGCGTGCACACACAGAATGAGCTTTACTCTGCAAAATATTTCTTATATATACAGTGGATAGAAGATGAATACACCCCATTTAACAATTTTGACGTTTTGTTAACCTAAAGCCAATTAAAATGCAGCAAATCCATATGTTTTCCTACTAATCTGCACAGAATACTGAAAGTTTCAAAATGAAAATTTAGTTATAAAAAGTTTCTTGCATTAATGTGCAATATCTATGTATGCACATCCTTTTAATATAGTGTCACCTAAACTATCTCAGGAGCAACCTCCTGCCTTCAAATCACCTTCTAGATCACATGATAACTTAATTATCCAACATGTTTGGAATCACAGCAGTTAACTTGAGAACTGAAATAAAAGCAGCTGATTGGTTCTTCAGACAGGACGTGAAGTCAAACACAGAGACAGCAGCACGGGTTCAAGTTAGTCACAAAGTTGTGGAAGGACACACATCAGGTGAGAGATATAAACAGATTTCCAAAGCTTTGAATCTACCTGGAAGCTCCGTTAAATCCATCATTAAGAAGTGGAATTTCATACGTCATTATATTTATATAATTCTTATTATAATCCAAATCATTGGTTTTGTGTAATAAAAAGTTTCTTGTTAATACAAGGTATGTTGGTATGTTGTGAAAACAAGAAAGGTTGTTATAATGAGGACATTTTCTCGTTACAAAGAGAAAATGAACAAATGTTTTGTCATGGTGGCAGCAATATGCTGCCGTAATAATCTGGTTAAAGCACCATACCACCTGTTTTGTATGTTTGGGCCTAATTTATTAAATTTTCATACACGTAACATTACTGACAGCTTCCCAAAGCATACTACTGGAACAGTGAATTAAAAATGTTTTTCCTACCTTCCAGACCTCCATTGGTTTCAGTTCATTCTGCTATTAAAATCAACTTGTTGATACTGTAAACGTTCTTGGGATAGGTAATCCATCATCACCAACAAGACGTGTATTCAGGTTTTTTTAGAAGTTATGTAATTTTAGTGTTTAAGCTCAATAAAAAGCGTGGAGTGAATGTATGCCTCCACCGGGGAATATAGTCCCAAAAGAAGACCTGCGTTTATGGAAAAATTTAAAGGACCGTGACTTCATAAGGCTGTGTAACTATTAGCAGGAGAAACATGGATTTTTAAGGTGGGTGTATCACTTGAATATTTGATTTTGAAAGATTAAGAGATTTTGCAAAATATCAGGAAAACTGAAATACGGTTTAATCCTTTGGGAAATGATTGTCAGTAATGTAATGTGTATGAAAATTGAATATATGAGGCTCAAACATGCAAAATGGCCGGTATGGTCCTTTTAGGCAATGAATCCATTTTTTTAAACATCATGTAATCAGACTGATACTCTGAATAACATGTGACTTTACATCAGTTTATGTAAATCAAGTTAATTTAATGCTCTATAATCGAACGTATGCATTTCCTCACAAAGAGATATTCTTTAACACAACCATTAAAAATCTGTATTATTATTATTTTTTTTATTATTGGCCTTCTAACAGTTATATGAATGAAACACTGATACGTGCACAAACACACACACACACACACACTACTGTGTTACTCCACCGTCTGGCCATGCTTCAGCTTGTTTGGCCTCTACAGAGGATTGTGTTGCTCCCCACCCATCCATGAAGACAATCATAAAAATTGGAAACGACCTATCCAAGACCTCTATCCCACAAAAGTCCCACGGTGCGTCTGGTGACGATATCTCCTCTGACAGGCGGCTTGGCCTAAGAACGATTAGGCTGAAGAGGAGGTGGTGAGGGGGCAGAAGGAGCTACTTTATCAAACGGTTGAACTAGCACCGTTTAGGTCTGAGTGAGGGGAACTGTATTGCAGCCTTAGTCCTTCCTGTTTGCCCATGGTATCCCCTACTAATGCTTTACCAGATGAGGATGAAGACCGGAAAAGTGCTGCTGATGACTTTGACAGAATAATTTACGCACAGATGGAACTTTATACCGTCCTGTACGGAACATCACAAACTAATAAGAAATCACACCAGTCATCGCTGCTTCCTTCAGGTCTTTCCTCATTCTTCTCCTGCTTATAAAGGATTTGGTATATATTTATTAAAGCTCCGCCTTTACATTCTTATTTATTTCCTTTTTTTTTTTTTTTTTTTTTGCCAGTGTTACTGCTGTTGTTGCTATTTTTGCTCAGTGCTGTTATTCAGGTGCAAAAATCTATGTCATAAATTCATATTTGTAATTTTCTTCACTTCGACTATCTGTATTTCCTTTACTTGGAAAATGAATTCCTTTGTTATTAGCTTTAATTTCACCAGTCCAAGCAGAATTAGACCCACTAGGCAAGCAACTTAATGCATTCACACTCAGGAATTAAAATAAGCATCAGCTGAGCGGTGGGCCATCTGGGTCCTGGCTGATATCAAACCTGGCATTGATACGGGGCCCCGGGCCCCACAGGGGGTTCCTCAACAGGGTCGAGCACTCGGGCCTTTTCCTTCCTGTTTCTCTATGACATCTTCCTGCCTGGACACCTCTGGGAGCCATTCAGCAGGCTCCGGCAGGCCCTTAGAGCTGCAGGATACGCTCACGCAGCAGCTTCTAATTAGACTTTAGCACTGACAGGTGCAGTTATTTGTGCTGCCCTGAAGGACTGTGAGCGTCTTAACTTTTCATCCACAGGATGTACCTCCAAACATCGCTTCACCAGTGATTTAAAGAATTCCATTTAGCAGTAACGCTGTTGCTTGAGGTTTAAAATCTGTGCTAAATCGAGAGCTCGGCCCCAGCTCGATTCTTGCACCGCACAATGTGATCCCGAATGTAATTTGTGACAGCATGCAGTCTCATGGTAAGCAGTGGTACAGCAGCAATATATGCAGAATGTATGGAAGTGTCATTTAGTACATATAGTCTGTTGTAAAAAGCACAGTCAATCAATCAAACTTTATTTATATAGCACCTTTCATACAAGTAAATGCAACTCAAAGTGCTTCACAGGTGACTGACACACAAATACACACAAAATATTGATAACAGCTGATTAAATATACATAAATTTAATAAGCTCAAACAAATTAAAATAGCATTAAAATATAAAATCATAAAACACTACATGAAAGCCAAGCTGAACAGATGAGTTTTAAGTCTTTAAAAATATCAATGTTTTCAGCTCCTCTCAGATCCTCAGGAAGGCTGTTCCAACGACTCGGAGCATAACGGCTAAAAGCTGCATCACCAAAAGTTTTAGTTCTGCTCTTTGGGACGTCAAAAATAAAGTGCAAAAGGATCTGAGAGGTCTCACTCGTTCATGAATTCAAAGCATTTCTAATAGATATCATGGTGCAACACAATACAGTGCCTTAAAAACTAATAAAAGAACCTTAAAATCAATATGAAAACTGTCAGGAAGCCAATGTGAAGACTTTAAAATAGGAGTAATGTGTGCTCTCCTTCTGGTCCTAGTCAGCACTCGTGCAGCAGAATTCTGAATNTAGGAGTAATGTGTGCTCTCCTTCTGGTCCTAGTCAGCACTCGTGCAGCAGAATTCTGAATTAATTTTAGGTGATTTATAGTATATACGGTGTTAGCTTAACACACATTAACACAGACAGCGGGATCCAAAAGTCTGAGACCACAGTGAAAATGCGTCTATTTTGCATTCTTTTTGATTTTAATACAAGATTTTTCATTGCAAATGATAATATCATCTTAAGAATTAGAGTGAAAAGTTGAATATTTGAAAAATGTACATGAATGTCAGAATATCTTAGTATTTGGTACGAAGTCAGAATATCTTAGTATTTGGTACGCCCTCCTTTAGCTTTAATGACAGCATCATGGACTCCCCAAGTTTATAAAAACCTGATGAGCCAAGTTATCCAGCATGATGTGACGATGTTCCAAAGAGCTTCTTGTGATGTCAGACTTTCTGATTATTTCCACATTTACATGGAAAACATCACAGATTTTACATGTGGTCTCAGACTTTTGGACCCCACTGTGTATACACATTCACCTGGGTGGATCGCCTTAGGAATCCAAAAGACAGAAAATCAATAGATGAACCTCCTAATCTACTTAATGCAAAAAATAAAAAATAAAAAAATTAAAAAAATTAAAAAAAACAATGCCAGTGCTCAGATGAATGTGTCAGGGACCATAGTAACCATAACCATAGTTATGTTTTACATTTTAATACAAACTGTGTATTCTTTATTTGACAACCATCGCTAAAGTATTCTATAGTGATTTTCTTTCATTTGAATCTAATAAAAATCAACTCACAGAGACTTGAGACTTGCTCATATTTGATAATCCATCCATTGAACATCATGTCTACATGTATTTTAGTCTAAATTACACAACAACTGCATGTTATGTGGTTCAGTCCTTTAAACTGATGTATGGAATGGTCCTTTAAGCATTTTTCAACTCCACCAAACCTGGATTTCTGTCTCTTCGTATAACCTGGTTCTCACAGATCCCAGTCGTGTGTGATCTATAACATTAATTCATCAGCAGCTGTGTTTGTCTGGACACAGGGTGTGAGGTGATATTAACTGTGACTGATCAACACCACATGTGGATCACAACCCAGGAGATTTACTACCACAGCACAGCGGTGCCAAAGATCAGCCTTCAGATTTCTGTATTTTCCTGGATACGCCTCCAAATATTAAAAACTTTGAGCTCAGTATCATCGGCAAGACAGAAAATTAGCTCCTTCATTCAGAGGAACCAGGAGGTGCTTATTATTTCCAAATGAGGCTTTTGCTTTGCACATTTCTAAGCGATGGGACATTTTCAGCTCCAACACCAAACTTTAAACTCTGCTTCCTCCTCTTTTTTTGGGCATGGCTCCAGTAATGTGTTACGGTGTCTGATGGCCCCCATGAGTAATCATCAGTCCCCACAATAGATCCAGCAACACTAATTTGTGTTTTTCCTGTTTTGCCTTTACATTTTTCCAGAGTTGGCTCTGATTCCGCATGATTCATGCCTTCCTAACTGGCACTCTGCACTTACCACCCTGACAAGGCCGAAACTGCTGGAATACAAGGATTTTTAGAGAGATCCCGCAGAGGAAAAGATTGATTACTTCCTCTGTTTAGATTCCTTGGTGTTACTCAAATAGAGAAGGTAACCCTGCATTGGAATTCCCCACATAGGTTTCCTTTTCTGAGGAGTTACAGGCATAAGATATCAGGAGTATGGAGGGTTCAGTGGACTGTACATGCGCTTTGTCATTTTTTTTTTAAATTAGGACAATGAATTTGAAGAGTTTCTGTGTTGCAGAATGTTCTTTGCTGAAACTTCACTGACCCGAATATTAAAATCAAAAGTGTGTCAATTCAAGCTGCTCTACATAATGCTAAATGTTTAATTAAAAGGAAGTTTTTAAAATATCAGCCTAATAAGAGCGTTCGCTGAACATCATGACTCAAAATGAGACACATAAACATGCACTGCAAATGCTTAATGGCTTTTGTTCAGCAAAAATCTTCTTGCAGCTGCAGCAAATTGTACCAATATATTTTCCAAATATTTTTATCAAGAAAAATCTCCATCTGCATGTATACGAACTTATTCCCAGAAATGTCTTTTGGCCCAATAAGCTTATAACAACTGTTCATTATCGATCGTTCATATTGTTATATTGATTATATTTTATATATAGTATATTGATAGTATATATTTATATTTACTTACTTTAGTATATATTTAATACTATATATTTATATTTACTATAACCACCTAGCTGACAGCAAAATAGGAGACAACACATCTATATAAAAATAAATTTAATTTCAAAGTAGATGGCAACATGTAATGAAAAAGCAGCCTAACAGTCCCATCGGTGGATGGAGCGCTCCTTCTGTTTTCCTAAAAGTCTGTGAGCCCAAAACATCCTAGCTTCAGGATCCTCTTAACTTCAGCGTAAAGAACTTTATGGCCATCACACACACACACACACACACACACACGTGTCATGGCTGATATGAATTATCTGTATGTCTGGTAGATACTCTTGTGCATTGCTAACGCCTTAGCATGCCACATTAAAGGACCATACCACCACTTTTGCATGTTTGAGCCTAATATATTCAGTTTTCATAAACGTACCATTACTGACAATCATTTCCCAAAGCATACTACTGGAACGATGAATTAAAAATGTTTTTCCTACCTTCCAGACCTCCATTGGTTTCAGTTCATTCTGCTATTAAAATCAACTTGTTGATACTTGAAACGTTCTTGGGATAGGTAATCCATCATCACCAACAAGACGTATATTCAGGTTTTTTTAGAAGTTACGTAATTTTAGAGTTTAAGCTCAATAAAAAGCATGGAGTGAATGTATGCCTCCACTGGGGAATATAGTCCCAAAAGATTCTGGTTTATCAAAAAATTTAAAGGACTGTGACTTCATCAGGCTGTGTAACTATTAGCAGGAGAAACATGGATTTTTAAGGTGGGTGTATCACTTGAATATTTGATTTTGAAAGATTAAGAGATTTTGCAAAATATCAGGAAAGCTGAAATACGGTTTTATCCTTTGGGAAATGATTGTCAGTAACGTAACATGTATGAAAATTGAATATATTAGGCTGAAACATGCAAAATGGATGGTATGGTCCTTTAAAGACTCAACGATTACTTCTGTCTGTATAACTAGCTTGTATATTTACAGGGGATTGAAGAGTGACTGAAAGATGACAAAAATCACCCTTTTGTGTCTTTATCCATTCATCATAATTATTATGAGGCCTGTTTTTACCCAAAATTTACAAAGCACATAATGTAAATTAATTTTAACAGCATCAGAAAATGTTGTGTTTGTGTGTTAATGCAGCTGTCAATCAATTTGGGGCGATAGCGTGTTCTAATCCAGCGTGTTTGATCGTTGGTGGTGAAGTGACCCTTTGGTTTATATTTGGATCATACATTTATGTCTTTAAGGCTGAATTCACTGTATCTTGGAACTGGGAAGTCAGAACTCGGAATTACGTTGTTTACAACCACCGTGTGTTCGAGCTACACAAAGTGGATAATAACATGGACACCTTCATGAAAACTCTCGCCATTGTACCAAAGGAAGCTACATTTTAACATGTATGAGCTATTTAGCATTTCAAAACAGCTGCTGTGTTGCATATTTTTAACCCTTTACTGTGTCCACATACTGATTTACAGAAAATGCTTCTAAACATTCATTTATAAACAGAGAAATCACCGTTACGGTGTGACCGTAACGGTGATTTACAGTTTCAGCCATGTTGAAATGACCTCAATACTGAACTCAGGGTTGGTAAAGCTTGTCTGACTTTCCGAGTTAGAAATCCAAGTTGAACGGGCGTTTTCCTGCACCTTCCCAAGTCAGAAGTCAGAAATTCCGAGTTCACGACGAACGCAGCATAAGTATGCATGGTGATTAGCACATTCCAAAATATGAAGATAAATCTTATAAATTGCTGTTTAAAACAAGTCAGATCAGTTCAGTCTTCATCATCATCTATCTAAACAGGACAGTTTATGCTCAAAGACTCGTGGAAATAGAGATATTTTACCTTTAAAACTAAATTTTACTGTATGTCTATTTCACCAACCCCCTTAAACAAGTTTGATAGGTTTATCAATTAAATTCATTCATTGTCCAGCCTATTTACAGCTGCTTAAAGCGCTAGTTTTCTCACTTTTGGGACAGTCTCCTTCGCATCATACCCTATGCTAAAGCCATAGCATGCACGCTGGACAGATCTACTGATAACACACAGACGACTTTGGTTCAGATCCTCTCATTTCATATTGAACAAAGTAACCAGTAAGCCAGCAGCAAAAAGTCAGTCCGTATGTCCGCTGTGGTGCCAGGATGCTTGTGGCTTGAATGGCCGCTGAAGGAATGGCCCAAACTGCTCTGAAGAGATTCGACTTTCTTTAAAGGCAGAAAGTTTCATCGCAGACTCATTTGTCTTACACTGCCTCCATGCATTTTTACACAGTCTCGTCTGTCCTTCGCCTGCAAATGAAAGCAGGAAATTGCGTCAGTCATTGCTGTCCTTATCAATTAAAACATCATTATTGTATGCCTAAAGGAAATAGTTTTACATGAGTTCTAAATTCAGATGTTGACCCTTTACTTTCCTGAGAGGGTAGTAAAAAGGTTCAGTGCAATTACATAGCTGTCTAGAATGAATAAAAACATTTTTCCTTTAAAGGACATCTCCATGCTGAATGGTACAGTGGCTATTAATAAACTAAATCCCAACAGAGTATCTAAGGCCAGGATGGACGGTGGTCATTGCACTAGGATGCATGTAACTTATGACTCTCCTTCACGCTCTCCAATGATTTGGCGTCACTGTAGGAAAATCAAATGAAGCTCAGCAGAGCTCTAATTTCATAAAACACAACAGAGTTCATATTACAAAATATAGATAGGCAACAAAACAATTCTTGATTCGGTTTGGCTAATGTAAAAAGAGGCGCATTTGTGGCAATGTAAGATTTGTCACTATTTGAATAGTGAACCAACATTTAACTGAACCAACATTTGTCATTGTTGGTTTATTTAAATAATTAGCAACTGAAAATTATTATTTATGATCATTACATCAACACTCTTACTGTTACGTTAAAGACCTCGCTACTAACAGCAGTAAAATTAAGGTTTTTGTCCCCAACACACAAAATTTGAAACTTTGGTGTTTGAACTCATTTCTCCATGTAAATGACATGCAACTCCATGTTAGAATCTACCTATTTAATTCCGCTTCCTCTATTGACAAACATGTGCAGGTTATAAATCACGAATAAAGACATTTCCAGATTTATTAGAGCTTTCTAGAAAATTCGGCGCTCTAATCATCTTGATTTAAATACCTCTTTGTTAACTTTTGGAATTTTTAATACTCGCTCTGCTCTCCACGTTTGGAGCAGTAATAACAGAATGGAAACAAGTGCTGTCTTAACTTTACGCTGCATTTGTTTTAAAAACCAAACAAACAGAAAACTTTAAGCCGTACCGAACCGTAAGCTTTAAGCAACTGTAAAAAGTTATAATAATACCATAATGTACACTTTGTTTGTGTGATAAAGGAAATGCTAAATGATCCGATTTTATAAAGGAGTTTGGTCTAACTGCCCTGTTGGCCGTGGGCGTCTTTTACCCCTTTTCGTTGGTTGCTGAGGCAGAAAGTGCAGATTGTCCGGGGCTGTCTGCTTTCTCCGCCGCCTCGCACCTCCCGGTAGACGGCGCTCAGGCACGGCTGGCCGTCTTCCCTCCCGTCACCGACAACCAGCACGNCCTCCCGGTAGACGGCGCTCAGGCACGGCTGGCCGTCTTCCCTCCCGTCACCGACAACCAGCACGTTGGCTAAATGAGAAATGTAGCTGGACGCCAGACGCAGCGTCTCGATTTTGGAGAGTTTTCTGTCCACGGGTTCCGTGGGGATGAGAGTCCGCAGAGCCGTGAAGGCCGTGTTGACGCTCTGGGTCCGGTGTCTCTCCCTGGCGTTGGCTGCGTTCCGCTGCCGCACCACGCCGCCGGACTCCCGCCGGCAGATGAAGCTCTGGTCGGTGCTACCGTCGCTCTCGCTGCGGTTCCCCTCCTCGTCGTCCGACATCAAGGTCAGCTCAGCGGCGTAAGAGAAGGGATGCGTGGCCACCGGCCTCAGCATGGTGAACGCCATGACAGATAAGATGAGGAGTTTCACCGGGAAAACGAACCCTGATGCAAAGTGGGAAGCTGCTGCATGCAGGCGAGATTCGTGCGTAAAAGGCGCCGCGACGTCAAAGTTTATCCAGCAGAAGTCTCCGGTTTGTTCTGACACTTCCCCGAGTAACGGTCCGGTCTGAGAGTCATGATGTGAGGGAGGCTGTTATAGGAGCGGAGAGGAGGGGTGAGGAGGCGTGAGGACATGCTGCAGCGCCATGCTCCCGCATGTTTTGCTGCTACAGATTACAGCATCAGATGGATGGTGTGGACCGAACCAGACATAAACCCACGCCAGGCCTCAGGTCTTAGTTGTTTTTTTTTTTTGTTTTTTTTTAAATGAGCAAATAAATTTGGGAGACATTTGTTTGGCCATTTATATACAGAATGTATAAATATGTATATCTATAGATATCTATATCTATATCTATATAGATATAGATAGATAGATAGATAGATAGATAGATAGATAGATAGATAGATAGATAGATAGATAAAACAATCAGAGATGTTCAACACAAAATATCAGCCTTTAAGATGATAACTGTTTATAGTTATATTTTGTTATTAGCCATAAGCCACTATGAACCCTTAAAGGACCATACCACCCATTTTGCATGTTTGAGCCTAATATATTCAGTTTTCATAAGTGTAACGTTACTGACAATCATTTCCCAAAGCATACTACTGGAACGGTGAATTAAAAATGTTTTTCCTACCTTCCAGACCTCCATTGGTTTCAGTTCATTCTGCTATTAAAATCAACGTGTTGATACTTGAAACGTTTTTGGGATAGGTAATCCATCATCGCCAACAAGACGTGTATTCAGGTTTTTTAAAAATATGTTATGTAATTTTAGTGTTTAAGTGCAATAAAAAGTGTGGAGTGAATGTATGTATATCTCCACCAGGGAATATAGTCCCAAAAGAAGACCTGCGTTTAAGGAAAAATTTATAGTTCATAAGGCTGCATAACTATTAGCAGGAGAAACATCGATTTTTAAGGTGGTTGAATATTTGATTTTGAAAGATTAAGCGTTTTTGCAAAATATCAGGAAAAACTTAAATATAGTTTTATCCTTTGGGAAATGATTGTCAGTAACGTAACATGTATGAAAATTGAATATATTAGGCTCAAACNACACACACACACACACACACACACACACACACACACACACACACACACAATTTGTTTAGCAGAAACATGTTTTTCTTCTTTTCTAACTTGTTGGTCATCTTGCAACCCCTCACATGTATCTTGTGAGCCTTGCTAGGGTCCTGGCCTGCATGTTGGGAACCAACAGCTTAAGCATTAGTAAATTGAAACATGTATGTTGCTGACAAGGTCGCTGCCTTGGAATTTCCTCACATTTTGTTCTTTGCTTAAAAATCTGTCATTTATTCCAGGGTTCTACGTTTTGGCCCATCACCCACTTTTTCAGCTCACAAAACTCATCATCCCAGGTAGTTGTTGTGTTCTTTTTTAAAACGCATGAGGGGAGAGCTGAATGACACTGTTTTATAAGCATCATTTATTTTAAATATATCAAGCAAACACCAGTAGATGAGACTTAGAAATCTTGGTAGCCTCGTCTGAGTATCAGGTGAATAAGTCACAAACTGCAGCTTTCAGCATCAGTCATCAACAGGAAGTACTTTAAATACTGTACAGTTTGACTTTCTGGGCCATGGAAACCCAGTCAGACCCAGTTACCAGCTCCTGTCCTCAGAGGGCCGACGTGATCAGTGGCTCTGCTCCAGCTTGTGTAACGGGTTAAGTGCTGTGGGTAAATAAACACTCAGCAGATGCTGGAGGTGATCAAGCCTGAACTTTCTCTGTGCAAACCAAGCAAATGGCTTCCAGATTGACTGGTGCTGATGGAGGGAGGGAGGGAGGGAGGGAGGCTGCAGGGAGGAGAGAGAGAGTGTCATCAAAGGGCCTGTTTTCACAAACAATACCCCTCCGCACATCAAACCGGTGTACCGGCGGCCCCTGGCCTCCAGCTCAGCTGCACCAACAATGGTGACCTGTGCAGAACCTGGTTCCACTCATAAAGCAGGACATCATGGTGTTTTAGCGTGCTCACCCAGCCAGCAACACGACCCCTCTGCACCCCCCC
>VXCM01006142.1:43261-57327 GCA_014773175.1 Lucifuga dentata
TGTGTGTGTGTGTGTGTGTGTGTGTGTGTGTGTGTGTGTGTGTGTGTGGTGGGATGCATGTCAGGGAAGACATGAGAATGGTGCTCAGTGAAAACTTCTTGCTACATACTGGGAGGTTTGATTAAATATTAGTTCTTGAAACTAATATTAACACCAACTAGTGCAGTGTCCGTTCAAAACCTGCCTGTTCGGAACGGGCCAGACTTTATGGTGTGCCACAGCCTGCCATAATTTTGTTCTGCATGACCTTGTGAGCTCGCTTTGTTTGCTATATGGGGTCGGGTCGAGATCGTGGCACTGGACCAGAGCATGTCCTGCTGCGTGGACTACTTTTTACCAGCACAGCTCAATTTGAGAACCACTCATCCAAACAACTTCACACATGATGCTGCACGTCCTTGGGTCCTGAGCAATAAACTGCTGAATTTCAACTTCATAGTGCGGGTTGTAGAGACGTTGATGCCACATACAGAGATTTCTGTCTTTATAGTTAGACACCAGCTCAGGTTTGTATTAAACATTGCCCTTTTTTCCCACGTTTCCCTGAGGGGGAGGAGCTGCTGGAAATTGATGTGGAGGATTTTTATTTTGCTTTTTGTTTAAATGTCAGGAAAATGTGCAGATCAGCTCTAAAAGAAGCCTCTTCTTCAGTCTCTTCTTCATCCATACACCAAAAACACAAACCACCAGTTACACACATTTCCTTTGTATTTGTTCCATCCTTATTAGGACAGGGAGAACATGGAAACTCCACACAGATAGGAAAAGGGCTGGCATGGAATCCTATAACCTTCTTGCTGTGAGTCAACGACACTGACCTTTAATAATAATAATAATAATAATAATAACAGGGTTCAAATGCCTTATTTGTCATAAAGGTTTTGAAATGTATCTAAATCTGAATGTAGTTCACCTGCACCTGTTGATCATGGGGTAAATGTGCTGATTTCATTGAGTTGGGTGCATTACTTTTCAAGAAATTGATGAAAAATAGAGGGAAAAAAATGCCTCCTAATGTTCAATAAAAAAAATAAAAAAAATCACTAAATTCCCAGATCTGTCCCTGGATCCAGATCAGCACCAAAATTTAATGTTTGTTTTTTTTTCCAGGATTATGCTCCACCCACTAATTGTCATCAAATGTGGTTCACAACTTTGTGAGTAATGCTTACACACAAACAAATAAACAGATGTAGCCAAAAAAAAAAAAAAAAAAAAGTAATAATGCAAACTGTAAAACACTTTCAACAGCTATTACAAACTGTAACGTCAGCAAAGATAGAATTTATTATGCATCTTCTGTACTGGACCAATAATCTGATCACTCAGAGCATGCTACAGCATACATTTCTTTTTCTTTTTTTTTATGTTATTTTTTTTTATATAACTTATGACTCCATGAAGTAAATATCACATTCTCTGTCTGTGGATTTAACATTACAGTTTTGCTTGTCTGATGTTAATTTGAGGAAAAAGTGGTGGTGGTGGTGTCAAACACAGATGGATCCATATATCTGTCTCTTCGTAACCCCACAACTATTGCTGGTCATTACACAACGGCGGATCCCTCAGCTGGAAGAAGAAGAGGCCAGACGAGTAAAGAAAGTGAGATGTTTTGGACATGAGGCGGCCTCCTCCCTTCTATCCCTCCTCACGGCGAGGAGACAATGAGCGTACGGCTCGTCAGCAGCCGCACTTCTCCTCTGAGGACTGTGGCCAGATATCTTGACTCACCGAGTTCATCACAAACAGCTGCACAGGAGAGGAAAGAGCCTCCTCCTCCTCCTCTTCCTCCTCCTCCTCCTAACATCCAGCTGCAGCCTGCTGCTGCACAGGCCTTTAAAGGAACATACCAGTGATTAAAGGACCATACCACCATTTTGCATGTTTGAGCCTAATATATTCAATTTTCATACAGGTTACATTACTGACAATCATTTCCCAAAGGATAAAACTGTATTTCAGCTTTCCTGATATTTTGCAAAATCTCTTAATCTTTCAAAATCAAAATCAAATATTCAAGTGATACACCCACCTTAAAAATCCATGTCAAGTCATGTCCAAGTCACAGTCATTTAAACTTTTCCATAAACACAGGTCTTCTTTTGGGACTATATTCCCCGGTGGAGGCATACATTCACTCCATGCTTTTTATTGTGCTTAAACACTAAAATTATGTAACTTCTAAAAAAAAACCTGAATACATGTCTTGTTAGTGATGATGGATTACCTATCCCAAGAACGTTTCAAGTATCAACAAGTTGATTTTAATAGCAGAATGAACTGAAACCAATGGAGGTCTGGAAGGTAGGAAAAACATTTTTAATTCACCGTTCCAGTAGTATGCTTTGGGAAATGATTGTCAGTAACATTACGTGTATGAATTGGCTTAAACACAAAATGGACGGTATGGTCCTTTAAGCATGTTGTTGCTGGCTTGGCCAGGTCTCTCTTGGAAAAGAGTTTTTTTAAAATCTCAATGAGACTTACGTGGTTAAATAAAGGTTAAATTAAAAATTAAATAAAATGCTAGATTGTTTTTCCTACCTTCCAGACTACCATTGGTTTCTTTTCATTCTAGTATGCTATTAAAATCAACTTGTGGAGAACTGAAACATGCTTGAGATACATAAGCCATCACAGCAAACAAGATGTCTATTAGGTTTTTTTTTTTGTTTGTCAAAATAACTTTAATGCTGGCTATATATATTGGGCTCAAACACACAAGACTGCCAGTACGGTCCTTTAAATCTGCAATAATCTCTATTTATTATGTTAACATTTAATCAAATGTGTTTACGTTTCTCTCACAATAACACAAAGAATTATCAAACTCTGTGGGGCTTTTAGCCCCTTTTAGCTCACCGTTCTGGGTTTAAAGCTCACGTGTCTATATGCTCACAGCTCCTTTTATCAAATCTATTCCCAGAATTAGAAATCAACTGATTCATTCAGAATAAGTTTGATGAGCCAACCAAAAAAAAAAAAAAAAAAAAAAAAAAANAAAAAAAAAAAAAAAAAATCAAATGGACAAAGAAAGAACCAAAAATAAAAAATAAAAAAAAAATAGATGGACAAAGTCAACGATGAGGTGACGATGAAAACTTTTCGCAGCCGACCAAAGGTCCAATATTTTTCTCAGGACTTGGTAGAAAACAAAACAGAGATAAAGGAAAGCGATTTAAGAGGAAGAAGAGAAGAACCTAAGAAGGAAAGAAATAAAGATGACATCGGTGATATTTTATGATGTTGTGTAATGCCAGATGTAAAATGATAAAGTAACTACAGTTTTCAGGCAATTGGAATTGAGTAAAATGTACAATATTTCCGTATGACTGTACTGGAGGAAAAGGAGTGTGTCTCCCAAACTCAACCCTCTCAAAATATATTTAAGAATAACATTATATTGTACTAGTAAAAGTAATACAGTAATTGCTTTCCCCTCAGTAATTTAGAGTACTAGTTAACTGGAACTTAGGCTAAATGGTATTCCATGTATGATGTATAAGTGGAAACGAGTTGCTGCAGAGAAGAAATACGACTTACAGTACAGTAGCAAAAGTATTATCTTTCATCTGACCCTCCAATGTGACCCCAAGATAAGACTCAGCCTTCAAGTACCCATCCTCCCCCGTCCTGCTACCCCCACCCCCTTTTCCCCTTCTTTTCCCTCCTGAAGACACAGCTCATCTTTCACGGCTCCTGACAGTTTGAGTAACTGAGACAGGTGGTCCGATGTGTCAGCAAAAGTTCAACAAATGGCCTCAGCTACATCCACTTGTTGCATGTCTCCTTTAGAAGACGATATAAAACTTGTCTCAAAGAAAACTTCATTTTTAAGACACGAAACCCCTGTGAGAGATCAGTCCCGTGTTTCCAATGTGAAAATTGTGGGTTTTGTATGTGAACGTTTTTCTTGTGGAGCCGCAAAAGGAAACACCGGAGCTAAAATAAACACCCCGGGGATACTGTCTGGGCCTCATATCTAAGAGACGCAGGTGTTTCTCAATCCTGATGAACTGGTGTCATCATCTCCCCTGAGATCTCTAAAAACAAGCAGAACACCAAGTCAACCCCTGATTTGACAGGAACTCGACTCACACGCAATGACTCTTGGAGAAACCCTCCACGGCCTTTAATGACCAGCAGACTGGGCTTTGAGAAGGACCGCGTCTGACGGCTTTCCTCAAAAGTCACCTGGGAGCACAAAGCTAAGGACTCCACGGGTCAACACAGTTTAATCACCAGAGAAAACCGCCTCTTACACGATGCTACGAGCCTGAGGTCTGATAACGGCGGCTATAAAAAGACTCATCCGTTTTGGCCTGCAGGTCATTCTGCCTGCTGGACACAGCGACCACATCCTCCATGTTGATTGGCAAGCAGCGCCGACCTGCAGCCGTGCTGAACTCCTTTGTTCATTGTGGAACTTTTCTGTTTACTAACATGTACAGTACAGAATGATTGCTTGTTTTTATGGTCGTATCCTCTCATAAAGTCTGAGGATGGGGAGAAAGAGGTCAAATGAGCCCACTTCATAGATAAATATGCTTTTATGTCATACAGGAATTACTGTCATACTTCCTGTACGCAAACAGGTCAGCAATACCAAAGTGTGAGCAAAGTTTTAATGAAACAATTAGTACATGTGATGTGCAGATAAAGCTCTTTGATTTCAGTTTTTACCAATTTTCACCAAAAAAAATTATAAGATTGGTTTTCAATCAAGTTTTACTTAAATGCTTTTAAAATTGCTGCTTCTGCACTTTACAGTAAATACGGTTTTTCTGCAATGTAGATGGCTCAGAATATGTCATCCACACTGTCAGAAATCAGATTTCCACCATTTTTTTATATCCCAAATAGACAATTAAACATAAAATCCCACAAATAATGAGGCATACAGTATATGTGGGATTATCATGATGGGTGAACAGATTTAAGATTTGGATTTAAGAGGTGTGGGACTGGATTATCAGTCTGTATATTTACATGTACACAATATTAAAAATGCAAAGTAAGATGTATACATGGATGCAATTGTTAGGAATTGTGTCGCTGGCTGAATATAAATGATTCATTGCTTAATTGGCTTCTAAGAGAAAGAACGGCAGGTGAGGAAATGCAGACTGTTTAATGCCAATTTCATCCTGATTATGGTGTTTGCACGATGTTAAAAACTGACTTATTATTTGGATTCAAGTTTTAATGTGTATTTAATCTTACTGTCTGGCTGCTCCCCATAAAGCATATACATATTCTTAGAACCTCTACCCTCAAATGTTAAAAATACAGAGAAATTCACATTATATCACAGAAGCACCAACAGAAATCATCAAACAGTGCACGTATGAATTGCAATATTATTAAATAACACTCACTCTGAATTCAAAATCAAAGTGTGGAAAATCATGACCTTCCTCAGCCCAAATAAGAAAAGTTTATTTATTTAGAGCAGTTTTTTTTTCTTTTTTTTTTTTTTTTTNTTTTTTTTTTTTTTTTTAACAAAGTATATCACAATAATGAGAATGCAATTAAATTATTGTTTAGAGCTATTAAAGCTTTAGAAGCAGGAAATGTACCTTTTGGTCCAAGCTCATTTTTATCTTCCCATCAGGCTGACCTTATAAATGCGAGCAGGAGAGTAACGAATTACATTAATTCTCGTTACTGTAACAAAGTTCTATACTTGTACTTTTTTGAGTAACTTTTTTAAAAAAGTAGTTGTACTTTTACTTAAGTAATCTTAATTACAAGTATTGTACTTTGATACATTTTACTGACATCTTACAGAGTAAAAATAAAAAGTCAGAGATGTAAAAAGGCGCAGAGGAACTGCAGTGGCTGCAATAAAATAAAGCTGTAGACACGATGGTAAAGATGAAGAGAACGAACTCAGAAGACCAGAAAACTGATGAATTAGACTTTGCTTGCTGAAAAATGTGGAGTTAGTGGCTTATCAGAACTCAGCTTCAAACCTGTAGGTATGTGGAGGTAAGTTAGCTAACTTTATACTAATTAATTATTCATACTAGTCGCTAGCTTTGCCAACATCTATGGCCAAAATAATATTCTTTCACTTGCTTCTGGGTTGCAGTTTTGCTAGCTACTACATACGCACACGTTAATGTTAAGGGTAGCTACTAAGTTAATTAAACTTAGCGTTAGCATGTGTAGGACGGGCAGTTTCAGTGTGGAATTTTTATTAAATGTTTGTCTCGTTAGTCAAATATTAAAATGGTTAAATTGACTGCAATTCTTTTTTCCTCCCAAATGTAGAGTAATATCAACAGAGGTGGGTAGTAATGTATTCCATTTACTCTGTTACATGTACTTAAGTTTTTCACAAAATTTTTCACATGTATTTTTTCACAAAATTGTACTTTGCTGAGTAGTTTTATTGCAGGATACTTTTAACTCATACTTGAGTATATTTATGAAGAAAAGTATATACTTTTACTCCGTTACATTTGTCGTACTCTTTGCATTACTTTTGATTTCACTGTTTGAATTCAGCACGTTCAGTTTTTCTCTCATTGACAGACACTACACTGTCTGCATCAGCTCTGAAGTAGCCACACCCCCACCCTCCGTTTCCATGGTTTCACCCAGAGCAGAACAGTCATGGTGGAATCAGTCAACAGCAGGAGGTTTAGAAGAGGCACATCCCTGCCACACATTCAAACGCTGTTTTCTTTTAAGTCTACAAAAACCAACAGCTACATAATGCGTTACGTTTTTGTCTGCTAAAAATGTGACATTTCAGCTTCTAAGAATCAACATGGAACTTGAGGAAACATGTGGCGGTAAGCTGCAACATTAGCTACTTAACTAGCTGCTGCTGCTAATGCTAACTCAAGTTTTCCTCTTCTATTCTGAGTAAATTCATGAAGCTAACCTAGCTAACTGTCTTGGGGCCAGAATTGTCATGATTTGTTATGTGGTAAATATCTGATTTATTACTGTCTTCTGTTTCTTTATATGATATAATTTGGATTGTATTAGAAGCTACATATGGCTACTTTGCATTTTTTTCATCAGACGAGCCTTTATAGCTAAAGAATAAGCTTGGTCAAAGTTACTCACTACTCAAGTAATTTTTTTAATAGATACTTTCTTACTCTCACTCAAGTAATTATTTTGGTGACTACTCTTACTTATACTTGAGTCACTATTATCATAAAGTAACAATACTTTTACTTGAATACAGTTTCAGGCTACTCTACCCACTGAGTATCAATTAATATTAGAATGCTACATGTTTTAGCAAAGTCAATGTTAAGTCTTTACTCAGTGAGAATTGCAGCAAAACTGTTTAAAATGTATGTATTTTTGCATTTTTTGGTAATAATGTAACTTGGTACTTTTTACTCTGAATACATTTGCAACAAAATACTTTTTTTTTACTTTTACTGAAGTAAATTTTTACACTTTGATTACTTTTATATGTACTTTTAATCAACTTAAATGATTATCAGTAAAAGGCTGTTAAGATGATTAGAAGACTAATGAAGTGTGTGTGTGTGTGTGTGTGTGTGTGTGTGTGTGTGTGTGTGTGTGTGTGTGCGTGTGTGTGTACATGCACGAACACTGTACATGCAGGCGTGAATGTGTGTTTTGAACATGGCCATTGTGTCTGAAAATAGTCTTTTCCACTTTGTGCACTGTTGAGACGCATGGCTGAATGTCTGAATGAGGACTTGGTTTGAGGCCTCTGGGGGCTCAGCCCGTCTGGACCAGCAGCCCGGTTCTCATGACCCTGACCCCCTTCACATCCTGTGGTCAGGCTGTGTGGGGGGGCTCTGAGCTCCATGTCCTGGTTCTGCTCCAAACATGTCCGGTCAGGTTAGGCAGAGGACTTGGCTCACACATCTCGTTGAGCATTTCCACTTTTTAATTTACACACGACTCCTCTTTATATGTGTTTCCTCACCACAATGAGCTTTGGGCTTCATTGTGTTTGTGTGAGCGCTCTCTCTGCTGGTAAAGAGAGGTACTGCAGCCTTAAAAGCATCAATGAAACACACTGATTCCTGTTCTGAGTGACAGACAGAGCAGAAAAGTAACTGATGCTGCGTTTCCCTCACTTGTGTCTTTTCCTCGCGTCTTAGCCCCGCCCACTGAAGACATGAGGAAAAGAAGCGAGGAAAAGGAAGTGAGGATAGAGGAGTTGAGGAACGACGATTTAAGAGAAATGAAACATCGTCGCTCCTCAAGCGTCATCTGAAGCGACGTGACGTCACACAGCTGATCAGCTTGGAGCTGCTGTGTTTTAGGTTCTATAAGATAATAAAATAATGAAATATTCTGATTATTACTGCAACAATTAACATGGACAGTTTGACAAATGTGCAGAACGATCTGATGATATAATCTAGTGATATAAGAGCGTTTTATTGTTTTATGATTCTTTATCATTCAGAGCTGCATTAAACACACATCCAGACGTTTTAACCAGATGATCAACCAGACAAAATTAAACATCAATAATTGGAGTAATTTTACACCTGAGANCGTTTTAACCAGATGATCAACCAGACAAAATTAAACATCAATAATTGGAGTAATTTTACACCTGAGATGTTGCTGTTATTTTTCTGTTCACACGTTTGATGACACTTGTGGGGTTACATTAAGATGCATATCGCTGTATCAGATCAGCTGTAATAGATCTGTCCAATCAGAAACAGACTTCCAGTAAAGGGGCGTGTCTGTCAGGTAACAGACTTCCTGTAGGAGCCTCTCGCGTTTCCTCGCTCATGTCTTCCAGATGAACCCTCCTCCATCCTCAGAACAGAAATAAACGCTATGGGACATCCTTAAAGATGGTGGACCAGATTGGTTTCCGGGTCACGTGAGGATCGAGGAGCGAGGACTGAGGAGCGATCAAATAAGAACTTGGAATGCACCACATGTATATTACATTACATCATGGATGGATTATCATCACCACTGGCCCTGGACACAAACTCGCCATGGGCCCATACCTAGAACACGCAAATAACACACAAGCACTGCGTGTGCCCTCCCCAAGCACACAGTTTGGTCACACAATGGCACAGAACAATCCACAGCCACATAGCATGTATTACTTTGAAATTGTATTCGTTATTTTGACATGTTAGCATCCAGGTTATTCTCAGCTTGCAGTGCTGCTAACAGTAACACCATTCCACCAGTTTTTTGATGAAACATGTTGAAATAGAGGGTATTTATTGCAGCAAAGCGGTATCTTTAGCTTCTTTTTCTCTTTTGAGTTTACGCTTTGCCGATCCACTAGGCGTGCATTTCTCCATGTTGAAAGCATGGAGCAAAACTGACATTTGACCTTTACCCTACATCATTACGTCATTACATGATTTAGCCTAATGACTAATTTATAAAACATTCAAACAATTTCATAATAATACTACATTTTCAAAATCACATTTACTCCAATATTATAAAAACAAAAATACTTTACACATTAAAAAAAAAAAATAAAGATAATAAATCTTAAGGCTAATTATTGGCTCCAGAGCCCTGGATACATGCCCACTTTGCTCATGCAGTAATCCATCTATGCATTACATTACATAGTCTGTGCAATTAATATCTCCATGTGCAAAATATGCTTGTGTGTGCAAATTATGCTTTTAAAATGTTATTACAAAAGTACAAGTGCTTAGTGTTGGTGGATAACGCAGAAGACCTTTGTTTCAGAGCAGAACAATCAGGTGGAAATATCCTGTAACAGCATGGAACATGTAATACTGTGACTATAGTAAATAGTCATTAAATTTATTGACATCTGAAGAAGTTTAAATATGATAATGTTTAATGTTGCATTAATTAATAAACACGGACACAAGGAGCATTTCAGTACTTATTCATTTTCAGCATTTTATTGTCGTCATTAAAATGATCAGACAGGAATATGTCAGAAATATGTGTTGGCTTGTTTTCAACAAATCCAATGCGTGCCTCTAATAATTACATGTCAAATTCACAAATTCATCAACCAATAAATAAATAGTCTAAAATTAACAAATAAATAGTTAAATAAGTTAATAAATACACAAAACCGCTGTTTGGCGAATAAGGAAGTGTTTGAGGTAAATTAAGAGCTGGTTGGCTTATAAAATAACACTGATGTGGAAATTCTTGCAATTCAATTCACTATAAAAACAATATAAAATACTTTAATTAGTGATCAATACTGACATTTTTATAAATTGCCTTCATATGTAATTCCTGAATATACTGAAGTTATTGCTTATATCAAAAGGAAGGATTAGGATGCATGCATGTGGAAAACAGGAAGTGAGAAGCAACTTCTTGTCTCATTTATATGAACTTTTAAAAAGTGTAACAATAAAAATGAAAAGATTAAAGGACCATACCAGTGTTTTTGGAAGATTTAGCTCCTTAACTCATGTACTGCTGACCATGCTGAATCTATATTTCCTGCCATGCTGGTAGCCGGTATCTGTATTTATACGCCATATGAAAAACAATTAGCAAACTCTTGAAACCTGCTCGAGATTCTAGTGTCATTGTGAGGAAATGCAGTTTTAAATGCACAGAGATTTGAAAATTCTGCACTGAATTACCTGTCAGTGACGAAGTATCATTGAGAAACTATAGGTGAGTTCCAAAGCTCTTAATCATTTCCACGTTTCCCTTTCTTTTCTATGTGTCTTAGTCCTGCCCACTGAAGACACGAGGAAAAGACAGGAGGACAAAGGAGCTGAGGAGCGGCAATTTAAGAGAAATGAAACATCCTCAATCCTCAAGTATCATCTAAAGCGACATCACTTTCTGGTAACGTCACACAGCTGATCAGCAGTCAGAGCGCTTGGAGCTGCTCTGTTTCAGTTCCTAGATGACAATAAAATAATGAAATATTCTCCTCTGATTATTACTGTAACACGAACAGCTTGACAAACGTCCACATGCAGAACAGTCAGTCCAATCAAAAACAGACTTCCAGTAAAGGGGCGTGTCTGTCAGGTAACAGACTTCCACTTAGGAGCATCTCATGTTTCCTCGCCCATGTCTCCCTGTTGAAGCTCCTCCATCCTCAGAGAAGAAATAAGAGCTTTGGGACATCCTTAAAGATGGCGGACCAGCTTGGTTTCCAGGTTATGTGAGGATTGAGGAGCGAGGAGCAAGAGCTTTGGAATGCACTGAGACTCTGCTTCTCAAGCAAGTCTCAGGAGTCTGGTAATTAGTTTTCATATGGTACAGAAAAGAATGGAACCAAAACTTGTCAGGAAGGTATGAAAAACACATTCAAACATCTAAAACATTGCAGTAAAGTGGGCTGAGATCAGGGGTGCCCAAACATTTCAGACACATCTACATTTCCTTTTCCTAAGCTGACAGGATCTACTGGTCCCACCTGAGAGACCTGCCATGTAAACGCAAACAGGACCTCATCTCACAGAGTGTCGCATATTTCTACAACATCCACAATCCATCGACCCGCGAGCACCCCTGAAATCAGCTCGTTGGTGTTGATCTACTGGTTGGGCTCCCCGATGTAGATGATTTTATGGTAAATTGGGCTAAACATGCAAAATGACCAGTATGGTCCCGGTGTTTCCAGCTAGTCCTCTGAGCTGCCGTCGTCCTCTCCTCCCTGCCCTTTGAAGCAGGCCGACTCGTAGTGCTTGTTCAGGTAGGACTTGAGTGCAAAGCTTTTGTCGCAGCGCTTGCATACGTAGTGCTTAAAGGCCGAGTGGGTTTGCATATGGGCTCGGAGGTTGGAGCGGTCGGCAAAAGCTTTGCCGCAGTGGGCGCAGGCAAAGGGTTTCTCCCCAGTGTGAGACCTCATGTGGCCCTGCAGCAGCCAAGGCCGGCTGAAGGCTTTGCCGCACACCGTGCACTCGTGCTTCAGGTCGTGGGTCAGCATGTGCATGGCCAGCGCTGGCATGGACACGTACACCTTGTGGCAGGTCGGACACTTCCTGGCCTGCTGGCTGTCCAGGCTGCGATGAGTCTGCTTGTGTCTGCTCAGATTGGAAGATGTAGCATAAGACTTGCTGCACTCGCTGCACACATGGCGCCCTTTGGATTTGCCTTTGGTGGGGGTGCTGTCTGCAGAACTAAGTGCCTCGCTGCTGTCAAATTGGTTGCCTCCCTTGCGGGGACACCTCTGCTTGGCCCTCCGGCAGGAGCGCCCGTCCGAGANCCTTGTGGCAGGTCGGACACTTCCTGGCCTGCTGGCTGTCCAGGCTGCGATGAGTCTGCTTGTGTCTGCTCAGATTGGAAGATGTAGCATAAGACTTGCTGCACTCGCTGCACACATGGCGCCCTTTGGATTTGCCTTTGGTGGGGGTGCTGTCTGCAGAACTAAGTGCCTCGCTGCTGTCAAATTGGTTGCCTCCCTTGCGGGGACACCTCTGCTTGGCCCTCCGGCAGGAGCGCCCGTCCGAGATGAGGAAGGCGTTGATAGTGCAGCCCTCTGACTCAGAGCTCACCAAGCTGCCGCTATCTGACTCGGCCGTGGCGCTGGAGACGGGGCTGTCCGGATGCTCCATATCATGGTCGGAGAACTCCTCTCCACCGCTGCCCCCCACGCAGCCCGGAGAGTAGAGGGACCCTGAGAAGAACCCACTCTGCCTGCGCTCAGAGCCTGGTTCCTTTGTGCTCGGCAACACAGAGGGGATGATGTAATCCTGGATGTAGCCTGAAAGGAAAAGAGACCTTTAAACGCAGCTCAAGTCTCCTCCAAGTTTGTCTAAGGACCATACCGGCCATTTTGCATGTTTGAGCCTGATATATTCAATTTTCATACATGTAACGTTACTGACAATCATTTCCCAAAGCATACTACTGGAATGGTGAATTAAAAATGTTTTTCCTACCTTCCAGACCTCCATTGGTTTCAGTTCATTCTCTATTAAAATCAACTTGTTGATACTGTAAACGTTCTTGGGATAGGTAATCCATCATCACCAACAAGACGTGTATTCAGGTTTTTTTAAAAGTTATGTAATTTTAGTGTTTAAGCTCAATAAAAAGCGTGGAGTGAATGTATGCCTCCACCGGGGAATATAGTCCCAAAAGAAGACCTGTGTTTATGGAAAAATTTAAAGGACCGTGACTTCATAAGGCTGTGTAACTATTAGCAGGAGAAACATGGATTTTTAAGGTGGGTGTATCACTTGAATATTTGATTTTGAAAGATTAAGAGATTTTGCAAAATATCAGGAAAGCTGAAATACGGTTTTATCCTTTGGGAAATGATTGTCAGTAACGTAACATGTATGAAAATTGAATATGTTAGGTTCAAACATGCAAAATGGACGGTATGGTCCTTTAATGTAAAAACAGATCATGTTTACAGTTTTTTCAGCTGCATCTGGATCCAGAACGAAACACAAGACAATGCTGATTGGCTAATAGCAGCCGTCTAAATCCTGCCTGGGAGAGTTTGTACCAGGATGAATTGAGGAGGTGAAACAGACATGATGTGTGTGTGTGTGTGTGTGTGTGTGTGTGTGTGTGTGTGTGTGTGTGTGTCACGTGACCTAAACTGATGATGAACCACGGAATCAAGAAACCAAAGATCCAGGAATGAAGAGCTAAAACATAAACTATTAAGACCTTGAGTGTGATTAAATTCATGAAATCTGTCATGATGTCTGTTCAGATGGACGGAATGGAAACGCTGGAACGTTGTTGTGAAACGTCTGAGTGCACATCTACACGATCTCCGATGAAAACGGCCATTGGACTCAAAGCCAGAATCGATCTGAAACTTATACAGGAAGCTATTTGTAAGTGCCAGGTTCAGCAAGCTTTGTGAATGAAATATTAATGAGTGTTTGGAGGGGAGTTTTGCACCAATCGATTCCTCCATCGGCTCCAACAAGTGCTACGGGTTTTAAAAAAAAAACCCTGAGAGGCCTTGGCGGATGAAAACGCCGCCAGTCAAACGCTTTGTGCTGACATTGACAGAACAGCCACAGCGCCGTCGTTTGGCTCCGGGATCGATCCACCTGTCGCCGCCTCCCAGCAGAGAGGCGTCTAAAGCTGCGACGGAAGGAGGCGAGCGGCGAAATCTCCCCATCCCTCAC
>VXCM01006149.1:0-18038 GCA_014773175.1 Lucifuga dentata
CCTGAATACACGTCTTGTTGGTGATGATGGATTATTTTCAATAATGTAACTTGTAAAAATTGAATATATTAAGTTCAAATGCAAAATGGGTGGTATGGTTCTTTAAAACGCAAATTTTTCTCAATAGCAGTTTTATTCTTAAGTACATATAGATGAGTATATCAGATTGCTGAATCAGAATCATAATAAAGAGAAATAAATCTGTTCTCTCAGGTGTATTTGTTCATGAACTGACTTATCGATTTCATAAATTATATATAACACACAGCATGTAAAGAAGATTAATGCTTTGAGTGCTGTGTCAGGCTTACAGGGTTACATTCTGCCTGCCCTCTGCTGCAAAATGAGCAGTACTTCATTAACGTTACGTGATAACTAATACGTCTTTTTAGGTATACACCGGTACTCTTCATGCTGTGACACATCAAAAGGTTAGCAATCAGAAAAGTCTTCAGAGAAATAGCCAACATGTGTTTCTGTGGCTCGCTCATATCCTCCACCACCTCCTTTTCACTTTTACACAGAGGATTCATCACGTTGAGGAGCATCTCAAACTGTTAGCAAGGAGGGAAAATGGACAATAAATCTCCACAAAAACATCACATCTGTAAATGTGCACGCGCATATCTCTTTTACCATCTCATGCTGGAGCCAGGTGGAGGAGGGGAGATGGCTGGTGCGTACGTGTTGGACGGCCTGCAAGGCCAAACAAATCATGTGTGGCTGCTACTCTGCACGTCCACGACCCACAACAACAGACACAAGTGTTGGTGCATGTCAGGCAAAGATGGGTGCTTAGATGGACCGACCCCTGGTTTTCTGGAGGATCCATTCTGGACATGGATCAAATATCCAAAGATACAAGTAGCTGAAAAGAGTTTGTTCCATGGGGTTTGGGGAACCGGCTGTAGAAGTTGAGCAGCTTAGACATCAGGAAGGAGCTCAGACAGCCACTGCTCCTTCACTTTGAAAGGAGCCATCTGAGGTGGTCTGGCTCTCTGATTTTGGTGCCTCCTGGAAAGCTCCCTGAGAGGCTGTTCCAGGTACGTTTACCTGAGAGGCCACAGGACAGAGCCAGAATATGCTGGAAGGATTTCATATCTCATCTGGCCTGGAAATGTCTTTGGATCCCCCAGGAAGAGGTGGACGATGTGGCGAAGGAGAGGGACATGTGGCTGCTTTGCTTCGCCTGTTATCTCCATGACCCAGAGAAGTGCTAGAAAATGAATGGATGAATGAACAGATGGATGGATGGATGTGTGGCGAAAGAAAGCAGAGTAGCATTCATGAACAATAAGGTCATAGTGTAACATAAAAACAGCTTATTTATTGAACAGCTTGATAAATGAAGAAATTGAAGCGGTCAGACAGTTAATTGATTTACATTACAGGAGCAAACAGCAACAGAACATGAAGCCCAGTTTTTGGTTTTAATTCCAGTAGTAACACAGGCAGCACCTGTGAGACAGGTAAGATGCAAAAGCTTGAACTTTCACAAGGTCTTGGGAATTAAAGTAAAGTAGTTTCTAAACTGACTGATTTTTTTTTTTTATTTAAAGAAAATATTTCATCCAAAAAATATGAAATGTTCACCAGTCTTGCATTTGTGGAAAAAAAAAAAGTTTTAAATTCAAAACTAAGATTTTCATTGCAGTGGAACTTTAATGCATCATGCAGCCACTCAGTGGTTATTGTATTATCTCACAATAAAGTTAAAGATGCTTAAATCGTTTTATGTTTAAGACCAACATTTTGTATATCTCAGTTAAGGTTGCATTCGACCGTATATGCATTACCGAGTAACTGCACCGCCCGGTGAGCACGCAGAGTGACTCAAATCAAACGCTCCAGCGTGGGATTACTGCAGGTGTGTTTCAGCTCAAACTGCTGCTGCTTATAAGAACCAAATTATGGCGATGAAAAGAGTGAAGAAAGAAAATCTGGAGCAAGTTTGCAGACTTCAGATTGTGGATTTCTGTTTCTGGACCATCAACAGCAAAGAGGAAGAAGATGATCCAGCCAGCGAGGAGGATCCACCTGCTG
Organism: Lucifuga dentata; assembly: GCA_014773175.1. Classification (NCBI taxonomy): domain Eukaryota; kingdom Metazoa; phylum Chordata; class Actinopteri; order Ophidiiformes; family Bythitidae; genus Lucifuga; species Lucifuga dentata. Next base: position 2,044 of record VXCM01006149.1, read on the forward strand.
CAGGTAGATTCAATTTATTACATATTTAATATACATATATATATATATATATATATATAATTATTATTATTATTATACATNTACATATTTAATATACATATATATATATATATATATATATAATTATTATTATTATTATACATATATATTATTATTAAACTTACCCTTACGCGTGTGTGTTGATGCGTGTGTGTACTGTCTGCTTTTTGAAAACGTTAGTCTCCATCTAAAATCATTGGAAATGGTTTTCCTGAGGAATCTGTGCAACCCTGAACGTGGCATCTACAGCAGCTTTCTGGGTTTACAGGTGGAGTGTGGAGTGTGTGCGAGTGTGTGATAAGTTCCAGTGAGGCTGCTGGGAAGATGCTTGTCTTCATAAGTTGTATGGTTCATCATAACTCTTACATTGTTCAGATACTGATTATAACCCACAGATACAGCTACTCTGTATTTGTTTAATAAGCTTAAAAACCTGTCAGTCTCTCAGTGAATGAGTAATACTCATAAACTGGCTTTTCTATGATAAATGGATGAAGTGTATAATAATATCTACTTAAAAAAATGAAAGAAGGGGACAGGAGGCATCCTGTATTTATGAACATGCATGTCTCAGAGTTTTTCCTTCATTGTGGGTTGAATGAGTCGTGATTGTTCCAGTCTTCCTGTTGTGCCAAAGTATCCAGCATGTTAGTGAAAATGCGATGTGTATTCACAAAGCTGTCTTAAAGGACCATACCGGTGTTTGTGTATGTTTGAGCCTAATATATGCAACCCACATACATGTTATGTTACTGACAACCAATTTTCATTAAAGGACCATACCACCCATTTTGCATGTTTGAGCCTAATATATTCAATTTTCATTCATGTTACATTACTGACAATCATTTCCCAAAGCATACTACTGGAACAGTGAATTAAAAATGTTTTTCCTACCTTCCAGACCTCCATTGGTTTCAGTTCATTCTGCTGTTAAAATCAACTTGTTGATACTTGAAATGTTCTTGGGATAGGTAATCCATCATCACCAACAAGACGTGTATTCAGGTTTTTCTTTTTAGAAATTATGTAATTTTAATGTTTAAGTGCAATAAAAAGTGTGGAGTGAATGTATGCCTCCACTGGGGAATATAGTCCTTTAAGTCACGGTCCTTTAAATTTTTCTACTATAGAAAAATATAGTAGAATGGTAGAAAAAGTATAGTAGAAAAATTTAAAGGACCATGACTTCATAAGGCTGCATAACTATTAGCAGGAGAAATATAGATTTTTTTTGCAAAATATCAGGAAAGCTGAAATATGGTTTTATCCTTTGGGAAATGATTGTCAGTAACGTAACATGCATGAAAATTGAATATATTAGGCTCAAACATGCAAAATGGCCAGTATGGTCCTTTAAAATTCAATGTTTCACCTTCTAACACTTAAGCGTGATTGTAGAAGGCATGGCCATTTTAATTTGTCAGTAAAAGCCATCTTCTCCTGGGACTATATTTCCTGGCAGAGACATACATCATCTTCTGTGCAGCGTCATGTTAGATTGGTTAAAAATACTCTGGCAAAAAAAACCTAATAGACATTGGCCATCTTTGCTGTGATAGATTACATATCTCAAGTGTGTTTCAAATCTCTAAAAGTTGATTTTTATAGTGTGCAGGAATGAACTGAAACCAGTGGTTGCTTGGAAGGTTGGAGAAACCATTTTTAAAATTTACCGCTTCCGTGGTGTGTTTTGGAAAATGATTGACAGTAGTACACTGTATAAGTGGGTTGGATTTATTGGGCTCAAACATGGAAAATCACGGGTATGCTCCTTTAAGTTTGGCTGATATGTTTCTGCTGACTCACAGCTGCTCTGCTCAGACTGTTGAGCCATTTTCTTCTTTGGCAGCATCATTTTCTTGACTTTCAGCACTCAGAGGCTTTGCTGTTTTGTTTGGTTTTTTTTTTGGCAAACATCAGGACTCCTTCATGCTAAAAGCTGCTTGAGCCTGTAGAGTGAAACTAAGCAGAAACTCTTCAGAGTTTAGCCTGATTATTTCTCAACACAGAGCTAAGGCTGAATTATATGCTGTTAATCTAAATTAACTTCCTTTAGAGAGAGTTTCTTTAAAGGAAACATTATGTGTCATGGTTGGTCTTGTAGCACGTATATGGAATGTTTTAGTGAGTTCATTATTTCACAATGACCAAAGTCAATTCCACAAATACATGTCACATAGTCACAGAAACATACAAATATACAGAAATATACAAGCATGCTGATTGGATGATGGTCAAAATTTTTCCTGGATACCTGAGTTCATCCTGGTACCAGGTATTCCCAGAAAATACTGTGCAAAATCTGTATTGCGTCAGACTGATGGCTGCTGATTTATGGGCACTTAAAAGCATCGTGATGCTGTTGTGCCACTTTAGACCAGATACCATCATGTTTTACAGCAGGGTGTCAAACTCAATCACAGAGGGGCCAAAATTAAAAACTGGGTCCAAGTCGAGGCCAAACAGGATCAACCTTTATTGAAAACAGACTTAAATTGGCCTCGTTTTCATCAGAGGTTATGACAAATTATTCATACGCTAATATGAACTTCACTTTAACTTCTGCTCCCAACACATCTGTAGAATTCAGAACAAACCAGAGGTATAAAAAAAAAAACAAGACAAATGAGATCAAATTCAAAATAAATAACATTTTATGTCTTCCTCTCTATCAGCAGTGTTTGACTCATTTCCTATGAAAAAGTTTTCTCACAGGCATCAAAAATAACCAGAAAACTGTCATTTTTCTCAAAGGAAATCTAAACTCACTCTTTGTTTTTCATTAACACCAACAAGCAAAATGAGAATATTTTAAATGTGATCATGCCTTCTTATGTTATATTCTGTAATTACATCAGCTCTGCTAACAAACAGCTTTATCTGTAAACAGCTTCTCTAACTCCACCTGTGCTGAAAGCCTGTTTTCAGATCCACCTTTCCTTTGGCCGTTAAGGGGAGGAGCTGGTGCTGCAGGTGCTGATTGACATGCCAGCTGTTGCAGTGCATTCTGGGATTTGCAGTATCCATGATGTGAGCGCTATATACCATTGGGCCAGTTATTATATAGAAATTAGATATTATCTAAAGGGCCAGATATAACTGTATGCCTTTGTTTGACCTATGTATTTTACAGTGTCAGGCATTATAGAGGATGAGGTCTAATAGGCCACACCCACAATAATTTAGCAGTAAATAACAATAAAACAATATTAAACTGTAAACAAGTAAAATCAGATGAATTGCCTTTTGTGTTCATCCAAATTTGTTTCTTAAAAAATTTGGTGAAGATTAATATCAATAAAACTTGTAGGACAGTGTGTTAAAGAACATGAACCGAGTGTTGAAGAACATACTGACTGTTAAAACATACAGCATGATGGAACACTGATTCATACTGAAATGCCAGGAGTGAAAGATGTTTTTTTTTTCTTTAATTTATTTATTTTCACATATAAGAAAGAAAATATGAGATTTCAGGGAGAAAAATAAAAAAAGATAATATGAGGGACAATTGCAAAAAACCCTCAAGGGGCTTGAACAAGGCAGTTCACCAGAATATCAGCATTTAAAATTATAAGACAATTTGAAAAAGAAAATCAGAAAAAAAGAAATATAAACAGCAAAAAAAAAAAAAAAAAAAAAAAAAAAAAGAATATTTGGAATCTCACTGGAACAAGTCCGGCAAAATATCAGACTCTGAAGACAACATACAAAAAGAATTCAGAGCAAAAGTCCAAATACAAAAAAATAATTCAGAATTCAGAGCATTAATTGTTTGCATTAAAATGGCGCAAAAAAAAAAAAAAAAAAANAAAAAAAAAAAAAAAAAAGAAGAAAATAGTTTATAAATGGCTACACGGTGGCACTATCAGTCAAAAACGACTCACTTTGCTCATGGCCTAACTTTTCGTTAAATATCATTCACATGCATTAACATGTTTTTGGCATATCTGGCTCATATAGATATATAAAAAAATTGCTCAGGAGGAAGCTTCACTCATAACACGCGTTCATCATACATCAGTTCAGGATCAATCAGCAGCCGTGAATCCTGCAGGCCGGCGGACCGTCAGCCGTCCAGACGTTTGTGCAGACGTTTATCTGAAGCGGTGCAGCTTCTCCATCTCAAGCAGCAGGTGTGTATTGTTGTAGCCGTGATCCCAGTGGGGCTGTAGCCTCTGATTTGTAGCCATAACACAGATCCAGTGAGGTTTTATGATGTGTGAGGCAGGTGATGTACTGCTAAAAACTGTTCAAGGACATCTCCAAAATAAAGTGATTAAATTTAGCCAGTGTAGTGTTTGCAGCTTTGTGGACGCTGTTTGTGAATGCAGCAGACAGTCGTGCTGGCAGCAGCTTTGGGGTGAATGTAAACAGCATTGAACAAATTTGAGAAAGGCTCCTGAGAGAAAGATGAAAGCAGCAATGAGAGGAGAGGAGTCCTTTGTTGCAGACAGATTTGCTGGGTGTACAGCAGCATTCTAGCACTGTATGTGCTTCATGTACAGAGAAGCAGATTTTCACATCGCTGCACTGCCTCAGTCCAGCTGCAGAGAAAACTTCCCAGCCACTGATGTTCACAGCTAAAAGAAAACACTTTATTCTTAAAAAAAAAAAAAACTGGGCCCTATTTTGGTGTTTTGTCTTATTGTCTTAACTATTGGTTTTGATGACGTGTTATTGTAACGTCAATAATTTCCTAAAACAGGAACTGATTGTGAGTAGCATGATGATTAGCGGTTAGCTCTGTCACCTCACAGTGAGAAGGTCCTGAGTTTAAGTCTGAGCGGGACCTTCCTGTGTGGAGTTAGCATGTTCTCTCTGTGTTTGCGTGTTTTCCTCCCACAGCCCGAAAACATGCAGGTTAGAGAACGGGGAAATATGATTGGCTGCAGGTGTGTATGAGTTTGTGTCTGTTAGCTCTGTGATAGGCTGGCACTGACAGGACGTACCTGTGTTTGACTCAGCCCCCCTGATCCTGCACAGGATGCTGTAGGATTGTTAGACATCATGGAACAAGTTGCCTTAAAGGACCATACCACCATTTTGCATGTTTGAGCCTAATATTTAATTTTCATACCTGTAACATTACTAAATCATTTCCCAAAGCATACTACTGGAACAGTGAATTAAAAATGTTTTTCCTACCTTCCAGACCTCCATTGGTTTCAGTTCATTCTGCTATTAAAATCAACTTGTTGATACTTGAAACGTTCTTGGGATAGGTAATCCATCATCACCAACAAGACGTGTATTCAGGTTTTTTTTAGAAGTTATGTAATTTTAGTGTTTAAGCTCAATAAAAAGTGTGGAGTGAATGTATGCCTCCACCGTGGAATATAGTCCCAAAAGAAGACCTGTGTTTATGGAAAAATTTAAAACACCGTGTCTTCATTAGCTGTGGAACTATTTTTTGTATTAGAAAAAAATTGACATATAAATATAGATTTTCCCATTTCTAATATTGCTTATTAAAAGAGGATGTTATAATGTTTGCTCTATATACCTAGAGAAATATGCTATTAACTGTGCTTACCTTTGACCTGTTAAAATCTGTTACTACTTGGTCTCACAATGTCCTCTTAATCGTGGGAAAAAATGTCAATGTCAATGTTAAGGTGGGTGTATCGCTTGAATATTTGATTTTGAAAGATTAAGAGATTTTGCAAAATATCAGGAAAGCTGAAATACGGTTTTATCCTTTGGGAAATGATTGTCAGTAACATAACATGTATGAAAATTGAATATATTAGGCTCAAACATGCACAATGGATGGTATGGTCCTTTAAACTACAGGCATCATATAATCAACATGTTTTTCTATGTCAGCATTGGAGTCTAAGGCCTCATTTATACCTTGCACTAAATTGCAATCTCTGTACCCAGACATGTTATCTAACTATAGAGACAGTTTGTCTGTCTGTAGCACCAACATCTCTAGAACCCAGCACTGTATGAAGCTGAAATTTGGCAGGTTTATTGTCTGGGACTCGTTGTTTGGATGAGCAGTTCTCAAATTGAGCTGTGCTGGTAAAAAGTAGTCCGCATGGCAGGATACGCTCTGGGCATGGCAGCATATGCTCAGCTCCACGGCCACTTATGGCAAGCTGCAGCGCACATCATAAAGTCCAGCCTGGTCTGAACAGGCACGTTTTCAACGGGCGCTGCACTAGTCAAGATAATGACATCCATTTTCATCTGACATCCAATATCAGGACTTGCATTTCCATGTTGCATTAGAAGCGTTCTTGCTCTGTGGATTCTTCCTGCGTTGTGGTCAGATGGCAGGAAATGGGCTGTCACTGTTTTTTTCTTGCTCTGTGGACGAGCTCCATCCATTTCCTTGAGTAACTACCTCTTCCTACCACAACTCCTGATTCAAAGTAACTTTATTAACAAAAATGGCAGCAAGAAGACAAGGCTGTGACGTTTTCAACTCACAGGGCTGATTTTACCTCACTAACGTGTCTCAGCTGTACAGACGACATTTACGTTTGGTGTTGTGATGGAGATCTGATCACATGGTGCATGGATGGCGTCTGGCAGGTTGGACTGCATTCCCATTGCGATGACTTCTGCGCATATTTACACTTAACAGTTACATGCATTTATCCTTAACTGAATAAACATTTCATTGTAATGCAGGGTGTGTGTGGGCGTGAAGTCCTAAATATCCATTTAAAAATGCAGTAATGTCAAAAATAATTAGTATACACACTAAATGTACTTGGGTACAGTGTAGGATTTTCTTCCATTTATTAATTTTGCAGCCTGATGATCATAACTAAATTATATCAAAGCTTCTACATGTGTTAAATTAATAAGACTTTAGCTGGCGTCGTGAAAAGCTTACCTGTGCTGTTCATTCAGTAGAGTAGTTCTTTGTTCTTTTGATAATCACCAGATTTATTTCATAAAGCCCAAGCTTAATAATTTTTTCAAAGTGGTCTAAGTGCCTGCTGGTGATGAAACATTTTCATTCATCAGAGGAAAGTCTTTATATTAATCCCTTCTTCTTGCTCTGCATTAAAACCTGCTCATTTTTGGGCCTCTGCGCTTAGTAACTGAAAGTAAGACTAAACTAAGACTTAACACTGAAACTGTTGATTGTCTTTGTCTGTTGATGGAGAATGTAGAGATGCCTCAAAATGAATTTATATCAACCACTGCCTTGACTTTGTAGCATCAACACATGTTGATATTTTGCAGCATCCATCCGATAAAGTTCTACTGTTTAGAGCAGGAATACCCAGAATGAATAGATCAGCCTCAGGTGCATGTATCAGAAAAATAAAACTATTAACTATTATTGACTGAGTATTTCGGGCACCTTAAAGGACCATACCACCCATTTTGCATGTTTGAGCCTAATATATTCAGTTTTCATACACGTAATGTTACTGACCATCATTTTCCAAAGCATACTACTGGAACGGTGAATTAAAAATGTTTTTCCTACCTTCCAGACCTCCATTGGTTTCAGTTCATTCTGCTATTAAAATCAACTTGTTGATACTGTAAACGTTCTTGGGATAGGTAATCCATCATCACCAACAAGACGTGTATTCAGGTTTTTTTAGAAGTTATGTAATTTTAGTGTTTAAGCTCAATAAAAAGCGTGGAGTGAATGTATGCCTCCACCGGGGAATATAGTCCCAAAAGAAGACCTGCGTTTATGGAAAAATTTAAAGGACCGTGACTTCATAAGGCTGTGTAACTATTAGCAGGAGAAACATGGATTTTTAAGGTGGGTGTATCACTTGAATATTTGATTATGAAAGATTAAGAGATTTAGCAAAATATCAGGAAAGCTGAAATACGGTTTTATCCTTTGGGAAATGATTGTCAGTAACGTAACATGTATGAAAATTGAATATGTTAGGCTCAAACATGCAAAATGGCCAGTATGGTCCTTTAAACTTTTCTGTGTGGAGTTTGCATGTTCTCGTGTCTGCATGGGTTTCCTCAAAAGACATGCAGGTTAGATGGACTGAAACCTCTTAATTGATCGTAGGTGTGTGTGTGTGTGTGTGTGTGTGTGTGTGTGTGTGTGAACCTGTGATTGGCTGGTGGCCTGTCCAGGTGTATCTGCCTCTTGCCCAAAGACCGCTGGGATAGGCTCCAGCCCCCACCACCCTGAATAGGATAAGCAGTATGGCTGATGGATGAATGGTTTTGACTGAGTAGAAAGTTTGAGTTTGTTGACTCATCTGGACAATATTTATATTTGGCAACACAAAATCAACACATTTTAATTCTTAAGATTTCATTTCGATGACTTTGTTATTTTAAGCCTCCTGCAAATTGAGCAATATCACTCCATTGAGTGTCAGGCTGTGCAAGGTGATTCTAATGAAATCTGAGACAGAATCTCTGTCAGACTGAACGACATCCTGCTTGATTCATTTCAGATTGTGTGATGATTGTAGTGCTGCGACAAGCAGGGAAAAAAAAACCTCTGCAGTTAGAAATGCATCATAATCAGGGTGCGTGCCATTTTTTCAGGCTGGTCTAAATCTTTAGATGTTCTCATCTTTACTCCAGCTGAGAGCGTTTCTCTCCCTGGAAGGCAAGCTGTAAAATATTTGCAATGTTGTAAAGAAAACCACTTTAAAACCACTTTTTGATCAGCTGTGAGAGCTGAATCTGATTCGCTGACCAAAGTCTCCATATTTTCAGTAACGTGCCGGCACAGAACATTTAATATTATGAAACAAAAAATTACTTTATTGCTGTATATTTCTCTGAGTTTCATTGTTTTGCTGCGCATTTATAGAGCGCAAAGGTGTGCATGCCCACACAGATACACGTTTGTCTGTTAGTACAATGCATGCTCTAAACGTCAGAAAGCCTCTTTCATTTCCTCACAATTAGTTCCTGTACATGTAGTGAGGATGGGATGATACTGTGCTGCTGCAGGTAGCAGCAGGACGTGGTTCTCTACCTGCTGCAGGTGTCTCTCCTTCCTGCTCAGGCTAATGTGGTCAGGACCAGAGTCATTTTACATCAAAGTTAATTTGATGGGTGGGTGGGTGGGGAGAGAGAGAGAGAGAGAGAGAGATCCTGGCAGAGCAGACTCATGCATTTTCATGCATTTTCTCATGCATGAAACTCATGCATGACTCCTGCATTTTCCATTTTAGGGCTGATCCTAAGCTACTCATCCACCTGGTCACCTGGTTTATAGACGCATCATAACAGCAGTTTTATTATGATATTTGGTAGGAAAATTCTGACAGATTTTTGTCTTTGGTCATAAAAGCGGTAAACTGGCCATCAGTGGACGTGTCTCATACTATGATGTGGGACCACTGTTTTGGAATGACGACCAAAGATTTCATCACAATTCTCTCACAATTGCTAACTTTTGTCTGGGACATCCCAAGTCAGACACACACATGCGCACACACACACACACACACACACACACACACACACATGGAGGTTGTGAGGTTCCACATACAGCTGGGTAAAGCACCAGTGGTTTTTCATGTTTTAGCCCATTACCTACAGATTGCATATAATTTCTGTTCTGTTGGAACATTAAAACGTATCATCAGTTTTTAGATTGATTTTCTTCCTTCCAGGCAGACATTGGTTTCACTTCATTTCGGTGCACTATGAAAAATCAGCTCGTTTGACTGAAAACAGTTCACCATCTTTGTTTTGTTACTGACTTTACGAGTTGTATTAATCTGCCTAACAGCTACAAACCAGAGCTCAATGCTTAATACTGTATATACACACCTATCAGCCACACATTAACACCAGCTGACTAACATCGTGTAGGTCTCCTCCTGCTGCTAAACCAGCTCTGACATGGAGGTATGGACTCCTCAGACCTCTGAAGGTGTCCTGTGTATCTGCACCAAGACGTTAGCAGCAGATCCTTTAAGTCCTGGAAGTTGTGAGGTGGGGCCTCCATGGATCAGACTTCTTTTTCCAGCATATCCCACAGATACTGGATTGGATTGAGATCTGAGGCCAAGTCAACACCTTCAACTCTTTGTCATGTTCCTCAAACCGTTCCTGAACAATGTTAGCAGTGTAGCAGGACGTGTTATCCTGCTGAAAGAGGCCATGACATCAGGGAATACCGCTGCATGAAGGCTGGACTTGGTCTGAAGCCATGTTTAGGTGCTACGTGTCAAAGTAACATCACATGAATCAGGTCCCAAGGTTTCCCAGCAGAACATCATCAGATCATCACCCTGCCTCTGCCGGCTCGCCTTCTTCCCATAATGCATCCTGGTGCATCTCTTCCCCAGGTAAACCATACACACACCCGGCCATCACATGATGTCAGAAAAAACCTGATTCATCAGACCAGGACACCTTCTTCCATTACAGTTAAAAAAAATTACAAAAAACAGAAGCAAGAATAATTGCCATATTTACAATATGTAAAACAGTTTCTAAAAATGATCATTATTATTGCAAATCAAAAGTTTTTGACAGCAGAGCATTTCTAATTCTCTTTTATAAACTGACACAAAGGAATCCATTAAATACATTTTCTTTCCATAAGATAACTCCACGATATTTGATAGAAAACTGACCACGGGATTTTTTATATAAAGGAAGATGCAGACTCTTAGCCTGTCTAGTAGAGAAATTATAGAATTGTGAGTTATCAACAAAATAACAACAAAATAACTATAAGGTAATTCTGTATTTATATATCTCACTTTAAAGGCAAATGTAGAGATTTGGAGAATGTTTATGTCAAAAATAGTCAACAACTGCATTTTAAAAAGAGAGGTGCAGTTGGTACAACAGCTTTGGAAAAAGTTGCTAATCTAATAAACTGTTGCTGTAGCAGCAATATTTTAGATAGATAAGTTGGAAAAGTGCTTGCCCATTCACTATTACAGTAAGTTAAATATGGATAAATTAAACCATAATATAAATGAAAAAGCATGTACTGTGTACAAAACCTCTGATTTTTTTCAAAATCCTGAGAGATTTAGTGACCTTTTTGCAGATAAACCCAACCTCTTCCCTCCAAGAGACTTTATCATCAATCAAAATACATAAAAAACTTGTTGATGAAACTTTCTTTCTTCATTACCAATATGAAGTTGAATTTTCTCATCATATTATTTCCTGCAAATAACATGAAATTAGACTTTTTGACATTTACTGACAACTTATCTGTTTGAAACCATATTAAATAATTGAGAAGATTGTGATTTAGTTCTCTGGTGAGAGTTGCTAAATCTATATTTGAGACAAAAAGGCTGGTGTCATCTGCAATGGTGTCATCTGCAAAGAGCAAGATCATTTATATAAATAAGAAATAATAAAGGTCCTAATATGGATCCTTAAGGTACACCATATTGCATTTCTTTTTGACTGATGACCATTAATAAAGACATACTATTTTCTATTAAGAACATAGTTACTGAGCTACTTATAAACATTACCATGAAAGAAGCCATAGCTGTAAATTTTGAGAGCAAAATAGCATGGTTGACAGTGTCAAATGCTTTGGAAAGGTTTAAAAATATACCTGTTGCATACTCTTTATTTTAGAGTTGCATATATTCTATCAGTAAGTTCTAAAAGTGCCATATAAGATGAATGATTTTTACAGAATCCATACTGATGATTATACAGAATGTTGTACATATTCAAGTGTTCCAGGACTCTTTTATATGTTAGTTTTTCCAAAATCTTTGAAAAACATGACAATATTGAAATTGGACGATGGTTTGTAAAGGATACTGGATCACCGGTTTTAAATAGTGGAATATTTTTAGCCATTTCTAGGTCTGAAGGTATGATACCAGTTTCCATGGATGATGCAAAAATGAATGTTAAAGGCTCAGTAATAGGAGTCATGACTTCTTTGATTAGGGAGGTGCAAATTCCATCATGACCCAGAGCTGAAATTTTAAATTCTAATATAATATCATTCACTTCCTTAGAGTCAGGCAGATCAAAATTATTAAAAGATGGAAAAGAACCCTTTATATATTCTAATGGATTAACTTTTGGATCAACTATCTTTTTGGCAAGAGATGTACCAATACTTGAGAAGAAATCATTGAACCTACAAGCCATATCAAAAGAATCAGTGAAAGCAGAACTTCTGTCTGTAAAGGTTGAAGGAAATTGTAAAGAGGCCTTTTCTCTTTGAAGTAGCTGATTAATTATTTTCCATGTAGCCTTGATATTGTTTTCAGATTTTGTAAACTGCTCACTGAAGAGCCTCTTCTTGGCTGCTCTAAGGAGGTGAACATTCCTTATTAAATTCCTTATTTTCATCCTTCATTATTTCCTTCCTTCCTTCATCTTCTTCCTAATTTCACTTTGTTTTTCCTTCCTTCTTTTTTCATTATTTTCTTCTTCAACTTCAACTTTCCTTCAACATGAAAATTCCCTGGAGATACATGGCTCAGCATTAGTGTTACTAAGCAGCAAAACAAACATTTATTTGCATGAAAATGTTGCATATTATTGCTTTAATAATGTCTCAGCACAGATGTGACCTTGGCATCAGCATCTGCTGAGGCGACAGACCACCAAGAGTATTTTTGTGAATCTGAGGGAGATAAAGTGAGAGTCGGAGCGTGTAAGTATGAAGGGGATATGGTGGAAGAGAGGAAAACAGATTATTATCAGTGTTTTCTCCTGCTGGCTGAGTATCCTTTACTGTGCCAGGCAGCACACAGAGAGAAACATCAGATTGGGGGGGGGAGTGTGTGTNGGGGGGGGGCTAATGCATAATTCAGATCTTTAGCTGGGATGGATTTATTTTCCAGAGCCATGAAAACCAGTACTCCTGGAGGAGCTGCTGAAGGGAGATACAGGGTTAGAGCTGCATCACAGGAGACACCCAGCCCATTACACACACACACACACACACACACACACACAGACACACACACAGCGGCACACTACTTACTTTATATGACAATGAATGGGGTCCAGCACAATATGCTGAATACGTGATAATTTCATTTCATGACTATCATCAGCATCTAATCTTTTATCAGCCTGCGGCTCATTTCCACAAATCTTCTGCTGCCTTTTCTCACACAGAAAAAAAGGTAAATTCAGTCTTTTCTCTGTGCATTTTGCAGACTTTCAGTACTCAGCAAACTCCTGTTTCTCTGTGTGGCTGCCTACTGCTGTTTGCTCGTGTGTGTGTGTGTGTGTGTGTGTGTCTGTTGACTGCCTTGCGCTGCTCGTTACCTTCAGTTTAGCATGGCTTGGGCCTAAGGTTTATATCCGCCAAAACAAAAGCATGAAATCGATGGTGTGGGGCCTTTAGTGTATCTTATAAATGAGCAGGTGGAGGAAGTCAAGCTTTTTCCTGCATAGAGAATATGAGGCGGCCGCCTCCGTCAGGTTTTGTGCTGCCTCCAGCTCTCGACAATACTCTAGATGGGTGTCTTCATGGAAAACACTATTTTCCAGCAGGCATTGTACTTGGTGGATTTCTGTCATTTGTAACTGCAATTACGCCATGTGGTGGTGCTGTATCACAATCAGCACAGCGGGAAAGGTGCTGCAAAACTGCCAAAGAGGAATGTGTCAGGTGGCGCCCTGACATTTCGTGGCTGTTCAAATGGCTGAATGTTGTTTCTTTTGCATCCAAGCACGTCCAGTTTCTTAAAAAGGTTTCCTAAATTAACGTTACATCCATCAGTGTAAAGTTTTCAGCTCTGCAGATACACTTGTAGAAACAGCCATTACTGTACACAGCGAGTGTGTGAGGAGGAGAATCATGAGGACAGGTGAAACAGTGCAGACATCATCTGATTATCAGGCTACAGGCAGGTAAAAAGTCATTATTCATGTACCTGATGGGATGCAGTAAATTTGTCAGGTCTGAAAGTAACGACACAGGAAGTGGAAGGAAGCGGTGATGGAGAGGATCAGAGTCAGAGCAGGACAGGAGGCAGAGTCACGGCCAGGTGTTCAGCTGCCACGTCTTTATGAAAACTATAGATTATGTTAGATTTGATTTGAAACAACTTTGCTGTTTGTTAACTGTGTAAATTAACATGTGAGCTTTAGTGTTGTATTTAATTTAATGTTGAACAGCACCTTTATTTTTTTTAAATAAAATATTCTTTAACTTGATAATTGTCATTTTCTTCAATGATATAATTATTAGAACTCCTAAAATAGGTTGCTTGTAAAATGTGTTTGCTTGAGTCAGTTGAAAGCACGGTACACGTGCACGTGTGTCACATGATCAGGATGATACCACCTCCACCTCATTTTCAGCCAGAAACCCCCTGGAAGAGATAGTTTGTAAACCTGATGGAAAGTTGTGGCTAAAGTAAAATGTGAAAACAGTTCAATTAATTATCACCTCTGCCAAGGAGGTCATGTGATCACCGGTGTTTGTTTGTTTTTTAGCAGGATATCTCAAAAAGTTATGGGCGGATTTGGATGAAATTTATGTTACAGATAGATGTTGAGAGGAAAAAGTGATTACATTTTAGAGGTGATCTGGATCATATTCTGGATACAGGATCCAGAGGACATTTTTAGCTTATAAAATCAATGCTCATGGGCTGATTTCAATGAAATTTAGCAAACTGCTGCAGATACACACACTGTACACACACTAACTACATGATTGTACCTTGAAAAATATACAGATTGTTTTGTCAAACATTAACGTTTCATTAAAAAAAATTGCTGAAAAAAACCCCATTGTTGACAGATTTTGACAAAATTTGATTTGCTGGCATGAAATGTGGAAATTTGAGCAAATGTTTGACATAAATACAGATAATTTTTGGGTGATAAATGCTCAGCAGAGGGTGGGGAGGTTTTTTGTTGTTGACGTTGAGGGTTTTGTTGGCCTTGGTGGAGGTATGCGCTGTCAGAACGCTGCCGTCTTCTGTTGTATTTAGACTTGAGTTTGACACGCTCGTCAAACCTCCAGGTGAAGTATCACCTGTTCATCATCTGCAGCATCCAATCAAATCCACGAATGTGAAAGTTGAGTCTGTGGGCGCTGAATTATCAAAATGCCAATATTAAAGTTTTAAATTCCTTATAAGTCTATTTAGACCGTTGTTTAAATACAGTAATTAATGTACATAATACAACAACATTAGAACTTAAGTTGTAAAAATGAAGTATCTTCATCTGGTGTCCTGTAACTGAAAACTACATCTATATAATTTGTTTAATTTTACACTATTATTGCTTATTTAGAGTTTGAGTGCTGCGTAGATTTGTTGCTGTAATCTCGATGACACTGATCCATTGTTGTCTATTAAAGCTCATTAAAATCAATTACATGAAACAGTATCATTACTAAAATCCACCATAAAAAACGGCCTTTTCTCATGTCCTGATACTTAAAAGCCAGAAAAACAATTTATAGTACTACAGCAAATAAAGTAAACAGTGTATTCATAATGTTTGATGGAAAAAGCCAGTGGAGTTTAGTCAAACTCACACAGAGCAGGAAATTAAAAACCCTGAATTATAGTAAACCTTAGATATATGCACGTCTTTCCTGTCACTTTTCATTATTATTTTTTCTTGTGGTGATAGAAAATAACAGACCTAATAAAAAATAACAATCACAAACCGCTTTTCTACGTGCGGGGCCACCCCCACAGTGAGCTGTGACATTTAATATAAAAATACACAGTACGATCCTAATTTTATTTGACATGTAAAACCTTTTCAGGACAAGCTAAGAGCCTTGTATTAAAGAAGTTCAAGTTTTGGGATATCCTCACTGAAGAATAAAATAAAGGGCTTTCATAAGTCAAAACAAGAAAAGAAAATGAAACAAGTTAAAGGTGATATGAAATATTGTAATATCATGACACCTTTTTGGAAGTCATATTAAAGTCAGATTTACTGAAAATAGCTTACCACATAAATATAAGCCAAGTATAATATTTTATTACCAAATTTCACAAAGTAAATCAGGGGTCGGCTTATACAGGAGAAATTCAGATTTGATC
>VXCM01006150.1:0-46340 GCA_014773175.1 Lucifuga dentata
CTTCCGAACTGGAGGGAAATGTATGAAAACTAAGTACTTTATTGTACTTACTAGACGCCTGACACACAGGAACGCAGCAATGTTCAGCTGTGAAACCATCTCTTCGTTGAAATTTAAAATTTTGTGTTTGTGACATGTCCGCAACGCTAAGAAAATCCGACAGAAATAGTAGTAAAATCCGCGTTTAAACACTG
This sequence comes from Lucifuga dentata, assembly GCA_014773175.1. Lineage (NCBI taxonomy): Eukaryota > Metazoa > Chordata > Actinopteri > Ophidiiformes > Bythitidae > Lucifuga > Lucifuga dentata. Next base: position 195 of record VXCM01006150.1, read on the forward strand.
GCGCCAAATGACAGTGGAAGTAAGTTAGCTAGCTGAGATTTTACCGGAAGTACGTCAGCACCCCTGTGTGCATATAGCCCGTTGGTTGGTTAATGGAGGCGGGATAACATTGGGGGAGCCACACCCCCGATTGGCCCGTTTCTTCCCTCCGGGATGCACCTTCGACTTCTCCTGCGGTGGACACATCTGATTGGAGGACAATTACATCCCCTCCACCAATGAAGATTCTGCTGGGTCCCTGGACTTGCTTAAATTCCTTACGAACGCTCATTGTGAGGGCTGGCTGTGTGTTTGTGCAAGTCCGGTTCGTTTATTTGAGAGTTGTGTAATTCGTGTCTGATCTACCATTGTGACCTGTGACAGTTCAGTGATTCAGAATTGTGTTTTTCTTTAGCTTTTCAACATCTGATTGGTTAATTTAGGTATAGTTGCATTAAGGAAAATCCTGTAGGGTGTTGTCACTTCACTTTTTTTTTTTTGAATCACTTTTGTTACTTTTTATTATTTTATTAAAGGAAGGTTATCTGTTAAACTCTTTTGTTAGTTATTTTATGGTTGGTTTTCTGGCATCACCTCTGTTCCTTCCCCAGTTGGTGGTTTGCCTTAAATTTCAGTTACTGTTGTTAGCCAGTCCTGTGCTTATCATTATTGTTTTGTGTTGAAACAATAAATTACCTTTCTTTGCCATATCCATCGGCTTTTATGTTGCTTCCCTTTCCCCTAGACCATAGGGTTGTAACATATAGCTTGTAATTAAACCAAACGAAACACTTGCTTTAATTTGTTTGATTGGCATTTCAATCAGCCTTAACCGAAGCACAAATAAACGAGACCATTTGGGGTCAGTCTGGAGCAGGTTGGGGCACTGAGTGACCTCAGAATGACCTATTATACATTCCTTAATGTCTAGAAAATTATAGCAGCACAAATGACGGAAACTATTTTCTCGGAGTTTTGCATTAGTTGGGGGCCAACTGCACTCAGGTCAATGAACTGTGATGAACAAATAAAAGAAATAAAAAATACATTTAAAAAAATCTGACTTCAGGTGTCCCATACTATACCCAGAGAACATACAAACACAATTTGGGGGGGGGGGGGNGGGGGGGCTTACACTTGGGTCAAAAACATGTGGGACATGTAGTGTTGAATGCTAACTTAAATAATAATTTTAAAAAAATTGCTGATTGTTATTACCAGTAACATTAAAGGACCATGCCACCATTTTGCACATTTGAGCCTAATATATTCAATTTTCACACATATAACGTTACTGACAATCATTTCCCAAAGTATACTACTGGAACAGTAAATTAACAATGTTTTTCCTACCTTCCAGACCTCCATTGGTTTCAGTTCATTCTGGTACACCATTAAAATCAACTNTGTTTTTCCTACCTTCCAGACCTCCATTGGTTTCAGTTCATTCTGGTACACCATTAAAATCAACTTTTTGATATTTGAAACATTCTTGGGATAGGTAATCCATCATCGTGAACAAGACGTGTATTCAGGTTCTTTTAGAAGTTATGTAATTTTAGTGTTTAATCACAATAAAAAGCGTGCAGTGAATGTATGGCTCCACCGGGAAATATAGTCCCAAAAGAAGACCTGCGTTTATTGAAAAATTTCATAAGACTGTGCCTTCATAAGGCTGCGTAACTATTAGCAGGAGAAACATGGATTTTTAAGGTGCGTGTATCTTGAATATTTGATTTTGAAAGATTAAGAGATTTTGCAAAATATCAGGAAAGCTGAAATATGGTTTTATCCTTTGGGAAATAATTGTCAGTAAAGCAACATGTATGAAAATTGAATATATTCGGCTCAAACAAGCAAAATGGATGATATGGTCCTTTAATCTGAGAAAACAGGAAACACCAGCAACATCTTTCAACTTTTCATTAAGTCTGATAAATAATGAGGAAAATACAGATGCTAACTGAACAGAAGCTAGCTTCAAAAACAAGCAAGACTTCTACTCTGTTCTTGTAAAGTAAAATGTTGCCAGGAAATGGACTCCCCCTGGTGAAATAGAGGTCAAATAAAGTGAAAATAAAGGTAATACCCCATTCTTGTCTTGTCTGGAACTTTCTTTGAACAAAGGAAAAATAAAATCAAAACATTCAAGGTTTTCCCTGGCGTCGGCAGCAACGCAAAGATCTGATGTGCAACACAAAGGGTTTAAAAATCAAATAGTGAAGACAGAATGTGGAGAGTCCTGAGCCCAGAGGGAGGTTTAAAAGAAAAGCAGCATTAAAAAAAAATAAAAAAATAAAAAATAAAAAGCCTTCCACCACGCTAAGCCACACAGAGCGAAGCATCAAATTAAACCATCTTGAATATCCGATTAATCAAAATATCAAAAGGTGCCAAAGTCGAGGTGTCCTTGGATTTTCCTTTGGACAAAGCAGGGGGGCGAGAAGACGGACAGAAAAGAGGCATCAAAGTCTCTTTCAATCTCATCACTCTTCCTCTGCCCCCCCCCACCACCACCTCGTTCAACACCTCCCCCAAGGTGAGCCGTTTACATTTTCACTCAGTCGCACTCTTCAGCTTCCCATGGTGGTTAATGGAATTAAAATCAATGACAATCTCGGTCCTCTTGGGCTTGAATTCCCTGCCAAAAAAAAAAAAAAAGNAAAAAAAAAAAAAAAGAGGGGAAGAAGAAAACACATGAATACATACGTCAGGGACGCGCAGATACAACAGCAAACAAACAGATGAGAAGAAGGTCACCTTTTCACTCTTTTCAAGTCACTTTCAGCAACACAACACTTTGCTTTCTTTTCACAAGGTGGGGTCAGGTTAGATAGAGGTAGAGAGGAAATGTGTGTGAGCAAGAGAGAGAGAGAGAGAGAGGTACCATATCACCTAGTATATGACAAGTAGAACACTTTTTATAAATGCATTATTTGACTTTCCCAGTTTCTTTGTTTTATTCTTTTCCCATCCTTTTCTTGCAGCTGTATGGACATTGTTCAGCAAATGTTGGATGTAGAGAATTTTTTCCCCCTTTTTCTGATCAACAGTCGTCACATCGTCTCTTTTCAGTCTCAGTGAGACTGAACGACTGATCTGGTTTTCCTTTTTTACTTCTTTCATTCTGATGTTTATATTTTACGATACTGTACTTTTTATATGCTGTACTGGAAGTTTATGCAGTCATTTTAAAGGACCATACCATCCATTTTCCATATTTGAGCCTAATATATTCAATTTTCATACACGAAATACTGACAATCATTTCCCAAAGCATACTACTAGAACGGTGATTTAAAAGTTTTTTTCCTACCTTCCAGACCACCTTTGGTTTCAGTTCATTCTGGTACGCTATTAAAATCAGCTGTTGATACTTGAAACATTCTTGGGATAGGTAATCCATCATCGCCAACAAGACGTGTAATCCGTTTATTTTTTTGGTTTTAGAAGTGATGTAATTTTAGCATTTAAGCACAATAAAAACCGTGGAGTGAATATATGTCTCCACCGGGGAATACAGTCCCAAAAGAAGACCTGCGTTTATTGAAAAATTTAAATGACTGTGACTTCATAAGGCTGCGTTACTATTAGCAGGTGAAACATTGATTTTTAAGGTGGGTGTATCACTTGAATATTTGATTTTGAAAGATGAAGAGATTTTGCAAAATATCAGGAAAGCTGAAATACTGTTTTATCTTTTGGGAAATGGTTGTCAATAATGTTATGTGTATGAAAATTGAATATATTAGGTTCAAACATCAAACATGCAAAATGGATGGTATGGTCCTTTAATAAAGCCTTTTTTGAAATTAAAATTTAGATAGGGAGAGAGAGAGAAAAGTTTCATTGTATGAACCAGATTTACAGCAGCAGAGACAGACTAGTAAATCAGTGAGCAGTATGACCTTTATTTATATTTGCTGTATTTCAGTAATTTTGACATATTTCGGCAAGCTTAAACTAAGTTCTGTGAGTGTGTGAACATTCGACTGTCTATTAGATCTCTGTGCAGTAAGAACAGGATTTGTCTGTTGGATTCAGCACTTACCGCAATTTATCAAGCACATTTAAATCCTCGGAATCAGACGTTTTCACGGCACTGCGACTGTTTTCACGACTCCACTTTCAAAAGAATTTCAAGGTTCGTGAATGATTTTAATTACTGCAATTTAAACTGGTTTTGCAGTAAAAACATGATTATTTAAAAAATATAGCTTCACGTAAGGTTACTACATCTAAAATGGATTTTTCATCTCCAAAAGACAGCACTTATGAATGATGAGGATTATTTAGTGCCAACTTTTTATTTACTTCCCATTCTCCTTACAGTTGTAAGACAAATTTATTAGTGATCTCTTTGCATAAACACGATCATACCAATAAAGCTGACTGAACTTGAATTTGAAAGGTAGAAAAAAAAAAGCAGAAATGCAAGCGGATGAAAAATGACTTTTACAGCTTTGTTAAGTGAACTTAATGAAACCCTGAAGAGTTCATCTACACTGAGCTCTGTTCCCTCAATCTGTCCCCACACTTTATAACTCTGCCTCTCTGTGACCAGCTGTCCCTGAATGCATCATTAGTGGACATATTTGTGCTTCTCCAACAACCCCCAAAACACGCACACACCCTCTGTATACCTGACACAAAAACACACACGCACAGTCTCTGCCAACCAATAACACCGAAAAATATCCAAGTTAAGATTCTGACCTACCAGCAGCAAAACACGCCTCATGACTAGGCCTGAACTCCTGGATATGACGCTCTAGGCCACACATCTGTAAACGCCAATACAACTGCTACAATGTCAAAACTCAAACCACCTCTAGTATGAATATTACCAAATATAAACCAAGAAGCTAATTAGTAGAAATGGAAGAAAATCCAGGCATGATAACTATTAGTACAAATTTTGAATGTTAACCGTTTTCACAAATCAATCATCACATTATATACTCAAAGACCACCATGACAATGTGGGCGCTCTGGTTTTGCAGAAAATGCATGTACAAAAATTCTAACCCAAGGTTCCAATTTTTTTCCCCCCACTGTAATAAAGTTTTAAAGGATAGCTTTCAATTTTTTCCTAATATTGGTCATGTGTCATTACGCTAAGAAGTAAGAAATAGGGGCCAAAATCCAATCCTCATTCTGTTTAAAACGTTAAGCTGCAGTGAGGTTACAGCAGTTTTTTGAGGGCGTTTCCTAGATGTTTTGAGCGTTTGTTCCAGAAGCCTGGAGCATCTACTTTATATTTTTATTTCCTTTCCTTTTCTTTATCTTAATTTTATTTAATTAATTTTACATCACCATTCAGACACTAAAGCACTTTGCCGCTGCATCTGAATGCTGCTGTAAATAAACGACTTGCCTCCCCCTTAAAGGACCATACCAGCCATTTTGCATGTTTCCTAATATGTTCAATTTTCATACGTGTTACGTTACTGACAATCATTTCTTGAAGGATAAAACCGTATTTCAGTTTTCCTGATATTTTTGCAAAATCTCTTCATCTTTCAAACTCAAATATTCAAGTGATACACCCACCTTAAAAATCAATGTTTCACCTGCTAATAGTTACACAGCCTTATGAAGTTTAAATTTTTCGATAAACGCAGGTCTTGTTATTCCCTGGTGGAAACATAAATTCACTCCGCTCCTTTTATTGCGCTTAAAAGCTAAAGTTAGATTACTTAAAAAAAAACCCTGAATATACGACTTGTTCATGATGATGGATTATTTATCCCAAGAACATTTCAAGTATCAACACGTTGATTTTAATAGCGTTCCAGAATGAACTGAAACCAGTGGCAGTCTGGAAGGTAGGAAAAAATATTTTTAATTCACCATTCCAGTAGTATGCTTTTGGAAATGATTGTCAGTAACGTTACATGTATGAAANTTTTAATTCACCATTCCAGTAGTATGCTTTTGGAAATGATTGTCAGTAACGTTACATGTATGAAAACTGAACATATTAGGCTCAAACATGCAATGGTATGGTCCTTTAAAGCCATTAACTGTGCTGAAAGTAAAACAAACTTTACTGCAGTTAAACTACAGCATTAATTAGACAGCAATTGAAACAGATGCTGTGAAATGGATGTTACATATCAAACTTACTGAACACAACTTGAGATAAATACAGTGAAGTGTAGCATGTTGTATGTGCTGCATTTTCTTGAATGCAGCACGTCTTTTTCACATAATGTGAGACAATACATTGTCTTGGAGTCAAATTCAGCTTCTGCCGTCAAATTGTTCTTGGTAAACTGACCAAATGTTGATTATAATTAGGAAAATATCCAATGAAAATATCAAACACATAATAGTGTAAGTTATAGTTAATGGGCTTAAACATGCAAATATCGTCATTGTGCCACGTTATTGTATGGGAGAGGATCAGGGCCATGAAAAAAAAAGAAGAGTTCTGAGATTAAAGACAGAATTCTGAATTCTGAGATTAAAGTCAGATTTCTGAAATTAAGGTCACATGATATCATTTTGGCAGCAATGTCAGACCTAGGTGACTTGGTAAAACTGTATTTCAGGCTTTTTCTACTTTTTTTCTCCCAGAATTCTGACTTTAACCTCAGAATTCTTACTTTAATCTCATAACTCTTCTCTTTTTTTTTTCAAGTGGCCCTAATCCTCTTCTGTATTATTGACTTCTACCTGCATAATAAACTTTTTTTCTTGTTTTGATTTTTACTCCTGCTCCCAGACATTTCTGACCAATGAGCAGAGCAAGTATCCTCACATGACTTTTGTTGATATATTTCCGACTGAAATATTTTCTTGCACCAAACCAAACCGAACAGTAAATGTCACATTCTAACAATGATATCTCTGATTTGGACCACAGCAAACAAACTAAATGTCTGAAAATGCCCTTAGTATGAAATTCCTTGTTTGTATTTCTCAGGACTGTGCTCCTTGCTTCCTGTTGCCTGTGGGCTTTGTTGATGCACACTACAGGCTTCACAATAAAACTGAAAAGTATCCAAGGACTGTAGCAATAACGGCTGCATACACAGAGGTTATGTTCACATTACAGACCTCAACACTCAATTCTGATTTTTTTTTAAATCAGATCCGATCTTTTTGTGTTGATGTTCACATTCACGTTTGTAAGTGACCTGTATCCAACAGGAGTGGGAATACCGCTGAGGTCCTAAACTGCCACACATGCGCAGATTTAACTAAAATGTGAGCCGCATGCATACAAGAATAACAATAACCGTAATTTTTATGCGATGGTACAACCATGTTGACATCGCTGTGCAAGCATACATGGCCAGGATTATTGGTTGCGGAGGTTGGAAGACAATGCAGATAATAAGGATGAGAATGAGAGGGAGAAGGCAACAAAAAACAAAAGCCATAGCAGCTTCTCTGTTACTGGCTGTTGCTGTACGTCAGTGCAGAGACAGGTGTGGGTATGAGGGCGGAGCCAGCTATGGTGGGCCCGCCATGTTCACAAGTTCACAGAGGAACGTTCACTGAAAACTTTTTGATCTCTCCATGTATATATATATATGTAACAAATTTAAAACTTCTTCATCTCGCCACTGACCCCCATCACTGTTGTTGCTCTCCTCCATGAGGCGCTGACCCTGAATGAGGATGACATGCGATATGCGCAGATAAGTGAGACGTTAAAAAAACCACATGAATTCCAAGCTGTTTGGTCAGACAGCAGTTGCATAGCCAGAGATTGGATATAGATCAGATCTAGGACCACATATGCAAGTAGCCCAGATCTGTTATGAAAAAAATAATCAGATCTGGGTCACATGGAGGCAAAAAAATCGGATCTGGGCCACTTCAGCATTTAATGTGAATGTAGTCAGAGTAAGCTGTCGTTCATGTCAGGGAGAGGACTGTGGATTTTATCCCCATTTCTTACAATGTACTAAAGCTAGAAAACAAAAACAAACAACCAAACAAACAAAAAAATCACAATCAGTGCTGACAGGAGGACAAATTGCAGCGAACAGCATCTCATCAAACGTATATACAGGCAGCGAGTACTATATCCAGATAAAACATAAACAAATCCTTAACTTAAACTTTAATGCTTACCCGATGATCAGTAACAAAACCAGTCAGGTTTGATTCATGGAAAAACACACCACACTCAAAAAAAGTGTTTTTTCTAACACAAAAAAATGAGTTATGGTTTATATATCTGGTTCAGACATCCCAGCAAGCAAAGCAGCTGCCTGAGAAATAGCAGCAAAATGAAAGCAATAGCAAAGATGAAATAGTTTAGGAATTAGTGTTTTCCATATTATCTATTTATGTATGATGCAAAATCTGTCGCATATGGGTGTTGCATAAACACACTCAAATACATTTCAAATCCGTCTGGTGATATCTTTGCTATTATGAATCATATGAACATAATGTTATTTGGAGAGTTATCACCCGAGTCTGCAGCACTATGGAACTTTTAGCCTCATTATTTTGGTTTTCTGCTCTAAACGGACTCTGTGGTTGACACTTAATACTCTCACCTGCCCACCTAATAGGAACCTGCGAGCAGCTATTTCCAGCAAACAAGCTCTGATAAGCCGGCTGTACACACCACGTCCAGCACTGAGCAGCACAGAGCAGAAGTAAATGAGTGGCTGGTGAAGAAATTCCAGCATTTAGAAATATAAAAATCCAGATATTTGTCCCAGCCGTTAGTGGAAACCAAAACGAAGCTAACAGGAGCTAATGTCAGACAGGGATCCCTTGGGAGGCTGGATGTGTAATTGTTTGCTAACATAGCTGGAGTGACAAAAACTACTTTATGCACTTTTAAAGGACCATACAGACGAGTGTGCGTGTTTGAGTCAGATATCTACAACCCTGTTACGTTATACAACATGTTACGTTACTGACAACCGTTTTCCAAAACATAAAACCGTATTTTAGTTTTGTGTTATTTTTTGAAATCTCCCAATCTTTCAAAATCAAATGTTCAGGTGATACACCCATCGTAAAACTCAATGCTTGACCTGCTAACACTTAATGCACGATGTAGAAGTCAAAATTGCTTTAAATTCTTGGTAAAAGCCGTCTTTTCCTGGGACTATATTTCCTGGCGGAGACATACATCATCTTCCGTGAAGCTTTGTGATGGATCAGTTAAATAAAGTTACTTTGGCAAGAATAATAAAATGTTGTTCGCTGTGATGATGTATCTTAAGCATGTTTCAAGTCTGTATAAGTTGATTTTAACAGCATCCTGGAATGAACTGAAACCTATGGCAGTCTGGAAGGGCAGGAAAAACGACAACAAAAAAAACAAACAAACAAACTGAAATTTACCACTCTAATAGTATATTTTGGGAAATGGCTGTCAGTAACATAACATGTAATTGGACTGTATATATTGGGCTCAAATACATAACAGCCATAATTTCCTTTAAGTGATACAAAAATGGAATCACTTCTTCCCCACGTACACTCGTTCCTCTACGAGTTCTCCCGAGTAGCACGATGAACTGAATAAAAACTAAAAACGCAATTTGGTCTTGTGCGATTACTAAATTGCAAAAACCTGCAATTTAATGAGATATAATATATACTGGGTATACGTGTGAGGAGCGCTCCAACATGCTGTCGTCACGGTAGCAGTAATGTCTCTATGGTGCCGGCGCTGCGCTGGTATAATTTGGGTCATCCTATGGAGGCTTTTTGGAAGTCACTAAGTGTAGAATGAGAGCATCCTTTGTTCGATTGTCACTGCGGTGTGTGTTTGGTGAGCCGGTGAAGCACCTGGCTGACTTTCCCCAAAGAGTTGCTGCTTTCAAAGTTTACAGTGAAAAAAAAAAAAAAAAAAAANAAAAAAAAAAAAAAAAAAAGAGTTCCTGAAAATTAATTCAAAATAAAACATTTACATGTGAATGTAGTTTTAGGTGCAGAACTGTGAAGCTGTAGTGCAGTCATCCTCAAAGTCTGCATCCAGACCCCGGTCCAGATCCGGACCGAACCACAGCTGTCTCTGCACTCTGAGCAAATTATACTTTTCATATGTATTATTTGTATTATCTACGAGACATCGCTGTGATGCAACAATCAAAATTCTCTGCTTTCTCCACTGTAAGCAGTGCTCCAAATGTCTGACTGCTCCACTGTCTGTGTGAGAGTATCTGCTCTGCTGGTTTGGTCCAGTCACATTCAGCATCCCGTCATCACCATGACAACAATCGGTTGACACAACGTTGGGCTCATTGAGAGTTATTAGCGCAGCCAGTTTCATTAGCAGTTAGCTTCCCCCCACCCCCATTGGGCTAGTTTCGTTACCAATTAGTTGCNCCCCCCCCAACATAATCAGACCCTGACCCTGGCTTGACTGATCTTAATAGATGGACCTTTGTTTTCTTGAAAATTGTCTTTGTGGACCTTCAAGATTTGTATTTGAGTACCCCTACTGTAGTGAGTTTTATGTGTTTGCATTTTTGAAACTGTCGTGCAGCGTAAACCACAAAACTCTCAGGAGACCGCTATTTAACAGTCGAGCTATCTAATGGTGATTTTTTTTTTCTGTTTGTACACACAGCTGTAAAGATTTTAGATTGCAATTATTAGATTGTAACGGAGTAGCTTCAGGCTTCCTGCTACTTGGGTTTTTAGTGATGAATTTAAATAAAACTTATATTCAAACACACTACCTGTTCTGGTGCCTGTTTAACTTAGCAGCATCAATGTTCAGAATAATCACAATTCAAAATGCAGTTTGTGGTTCTTTTTTTTTTTTTAAATAACCAAATTGTGCACTGCAGGCCTCCCTGTGTGTGTGTGTTTCTCTAAGTGTGGTTTCTGCCCTGTCAGAGGCATTACTGACACTGTCTTTATATCCAGACAGTTGCAGGAGAAGTGGCAGGAAGCGCAGCAGAAACTACATCGCAGCTTTATGACCAGATCTGACCTTTAATTCCATCATGCTGGAAAGCCTCTGGCATGCCCTGCAGCACTTTAGCTGCCCACAAAAATCTGTCATCGCCACGCGCCTCCCGCAACACGACTGCCACTCCTCACTGCAGCGAATCAGACGAAAATCCTTTATCAAGATCAAAATCAATATATTACATCACAGCCTCTGTCTCATTTACCATCAATCTGACTGTGATTATGTGTCATATTTGTGATAATTATCAGGTGATACTGTTCACTGTTGCCTACTGTTTACCATAGTAGTTTTAGTATGAATAGCTTGACAAGATATTTCTAATAATACAATGATAATTAGAGAATATTATTCAGCTGTGTAAAAGAGCACTAATAATTCTATTTTGGTGCACGTTTCTCAGGCCTAAAGAGTAAAAGTCCAGGATGCTTTGCTCAAACATCAGCTAGCACTGATCTGTAGCATTCTACACTTTGCATTATCACAATTCTTCTGCGTTGTGATTGGATCAGGTCAGCATGCGAGTAAAGCCTGTGATTTCTTCTTGCTGCAGAGATGAGCTTCATCCATTTAAAAATAAATAAATAAATAAACAATAACTTTTTTTGTGTGGTGTTGCTGTCAGCGTTGCAGCTGCAGGTACACGTTTACAGCAAGTTGCAGGTTATCTTGTGACTGTCGCGCATTCTGGGAAATGAAGGAAATCACTAACAAATCATAATTGAAAGGAAGGAAGAAAGGAAGGAAAGGAAGGAAGGAAGGAAGGAAGGAAGGAAGGAAGCAACAGATAATGCGTGTTACCCACTTGTATGTTATGCCGGCCATGTTGAGCAACCTTCTGGATGCCGTCATCTCTGGCGTGTTGTGGTACTTATCAGAAAGATAGACCACTTCCTTAATACCTGGGCAGAGGGAGGGAGGAAGGGATGATGAAGGAATGCAGGAGAGAAAGATACAGATGGTTATTAGTCTTTATAGTTTAGATGTGCAAGTATTCAGCAGCTTAAAAACAACTAAAAAAGTTGAGTGGTACATTGTGACTTTTATGGAAATGACCATCGTACAAAATTTATCATATCATGACTTTTTCCATTTTCTGTGACTGTATTATTTCACTACATGCCTTTGTTTCATTAAGCAGTGTTAGGATGAGTAATGACTCATAAAAATGCTGCTTGTACTTGTGTAAATGTGGCATTAAAGGACCATACCGTCCATTTTGCATATTTAAGCCGAATATCTTCAATTTTCATACAAGTCACTTTACTAACAATCATTTCCCAAAGGATGAACTTGTATCAGCTTTCCTGGTATTTTGCAAAATCTCTTAATCTTTCAAAATCAAATATTCAAGCAATACACCCACCTTAAAAACAAATGTTTCACCTGCTGATAGTTAAGCAAAATTATGAAGTCATGGTCGTTTAAATTTTTCAATAAACGCAGGTCTTCTTTTGGGACTTCTCCCCAGTGGAGACATACATTCACTGCATGCTTTTTATTGCGCTTAAACGCTAAAATTATGTAACTTAAAAAAAGCTTAATACTCATCTCATTTGTGATGATAGATTACCTATCCCAAGAATGTTTCAAGTATTAACAAGTTGATTTTAATAGCGTACCAGAATGAACTGAAACCAGTGGAGGTCTGGAAGGTAGGAAAAACATTTTTAATTCATCATTCCAGTAGTATGCTTTGGGAAATGATTGTCAGTAAAGTTATCTGTATGAAAATTGAATATATTAGGCTCAAACATGCAAAACAGATGGTATGGTCCTTTAACTTAGGTGATCTGATCACTGAGAGGCTGTTCCTTAAAGCTGAAGCTAAAACAGTTCTGAATCTGGATCACAATGCTTTAATTTTTTTTTTTTTTTTAACATCTGAGAACAGAGGATCTGAAATATGTCCAGCTAGCTGAGTCATGAAGGCCTTTAAAACTAATTAAAAGAGTATTAAGTTGAATTATTAAATTAGGAGCAAATGTGGTTTTCTTCTTGTTGCTTTGCTCCGATCTTTCTTCATGAAGAAGTCTCTTTTTTCATTGATTACTGTGCTGAGCGCAAAGTGCAGTCAAAGTGCACCGAGGGCGTGCTGGCACTATTGGCCTTTCCATGGTGAGCAGTGTGTGGCGTGTGGGCAGACTGGGCGGGATTAGAAAGAATTCTGGTTGTCAGTGGACGTACCAAAGCCAATCACAACGACTAGTCTGTTCCCGTTTCAAAGCTGGGCTTCACACAGCAGCCCAAATATGAATGAATATGTGACAGCACAAACATAATGACTGATGGCGTCTCTTTTTTAAGTTGAATTGTGGCTACGGTGGAAGTCCAACATTCACTGTGATTTCCAAATGGTGCACAAATTTATTTTAATCACAGTGATCCATGCCATATCATCTATACTTATATAACATTGTAGTACAATAAATTAAAGAGCAATAATGGCAGTCTAGTATTTTCTGGGTTGCAACTACAAGTTTTAGATAAGTTTTTTAAAAATTAGTTGTGTTTATATGGAACAGTAATGTCACTAGCCACAACTGCAAGAAAAAAATCCCTGTAAGCCTTTTCATTTCCACATAAACCGACAATTCCATGAAACGATCCTGTTTACTATCTTAAAATAATTGTGGATTTTTCTTCAGCCAACAACAAATTCTTATTTCTGGTCACACCACTATGAAATTGAACTGACAGTTGAAACTAAACCACTACGAAACTAAACCATTTTGCTAATTACAACCACAGATTAAACTCTTTTATAATTAAAAATGCAACGCTTCGGTTGCTTCTTTTGTCAGAACTGCTGGGAAGAAAGAGAGGACACTCGCACCTGTTGCTCCCAGTAATGGTGTTTGTAGAAGAGGGGGGAGAGAGGGAGAAGAGAGAGAGAGAGAGAGATCCACATCCTTATATGGATCTGACCTAAACTGCACATTTTGATCATCTATCATAGGCTAAATATGCCTGATTTTTTCCAGAGTTTGGTATGTTACTTTTGAATAAACTGAAAAAAATATATGGAAAAACACCCAATTTTACAATGTTAAGAAATAAATTTTAAAATTCCTGAATTCACCCCTGCATCTGAACCCAAATTTATTGGGCATTTCTCTTGGCCACGCCTCGTGCTCCACCAGGTTTTGTCAAAATCGGTTCATAACTTTGCTGCCAACATAATAACCTCCTGCAATCCTGCAATGCAATCATGCATCCATTGAGTCAAAGAGAAACCTGCTAACGCGCGCAAGCGCATCCTGGGATTAAAATGCAGGATGCGAATAAGCATCTCATTTAAAATGAGATGCTTATTATGTGCTACTTCCTCAAATTAGAACGAGTTCAAACGCTCAGCAGCCTGATGGAGTTCATAGAAGTGTTTACATACATAAATACAAACATGTAAAGCCATACATAACCTCTTCCTCTCTCTCAATGATGAGTAGATTACTGCTCCAGACTTCCAGCTTCATTAAGAAAGCACTCTTTCCACACCACACGCCCACACACACACCTGGTCAGACTGAGGATGGTGCATGTCTCAGGCAAACGTTTGGCTGCTCGGTGGGTTTGTACAGTTTCTCAGAAGGATTGCGCTTTGTGAGTCAGATCGTGTCTGTCTGACTCTGCAGGCTGGCTAAACTTTAAACCAAAAATTAAGGATGGGCAGCGGACCTGAAAACTTCCCGGATGATTTTTAAATCACACTTTATTTAATTTGAAATGGAGCCTGGCATGAGGAATTTAAATGCAGGAGCACAGAGTTGAATGATGCCTTTAAACACGCCGCATTTCCCAGGATCCTCCTCAGCGAGTCTCGCTCTGAGTGTCTGCTGCTTCTTCATGCAACGCCTGTGCATTAGGCCGGTTTTACATGATAAGCGTTGAGCGTTGCTGCTGAGCTTGGCATCCAGCGCTCTATTTGTTCATGAGCGGAGTCTGAGCAGCGCCGCTCAATCAAGCCTGACAGGAAGCGCTCGTTGCTAATGATATGTTGACGGTTACCATGGGCGATCTTTGCACATTCATGGTCCAAACTGGGTTTCTGGGTCAAATCAGGTAGCGACATGGACATTGCAACAAAGAAGGCTCTGGCTCTTCTTCTCATTCTGAGAAGAAAAGCGAAAAAATGGCGAATGTGGGTGCATATGAACCCTTGCTGAGTCACCGTTCTGAACTGCTCTACACAGGTTATGAGCTTCTCCTCCATTGCTGTGGCATTTCTGCTTACAGTACAGCTGTTCTGATTGGTTGCGCGTTGGAAAGGTCAGCATCGGAAAGGTCAAAGTTGAATTTAGTTGAACTTTGAGCGCCACGTCAAAACAGAGAATCCGAGCGCCACGTGGCATCAAGGTGATAAGACGCTAAAACTGTGTTCATATGTTGACGGTAGAAAAACGCTCAACCGCAGTGGAACGCAGCACCAGACGGCAGGCAACAACCGTAGACGCGGAACTGTTGCCATGGCAATTGGCAATAGCAAACCAATACTGGCGGGAAGCAATAGGGAATCAATACTGGAGGATGCAATAGCATTTTATAATTGTGTGTAATGTTTTATAAAACAAGGAAAGCAATGGCTCTGGCCGTTTTATGCGGTTGTTTGAAAAACCAACAGAAAAGGCAGACACACAGATCACCTGATCAGACAGATATCAAACCATTCCTACTAGTAGGCGGAGCCTCAGTCAGCAAACATGGCGGAACATGCAGGATTCAATGGCTGATTTTTTTCCGACCAGGTGGAACATGGCAGAGCCCATTTTCAACACATCTGCACCTCCAAGGAAGTCACTAACTTTGTTTGTCTTCGTCTTTATTACTATGCATCTGTACAGTTACGGTTAAGGTTAGGGTTAAGGTTAAGATTAGTGTTAAGGTTAGGGTTAGGGTTAGTTCTGAGGCTCCGAGTGTGCGCCAACTTGGATCAGTGATAGGATCTGTGAGAGAATCGGCTGCTCCTGAGGCTCNTCCGAGTGTGCGCCAACTTGGATCAGTGATAGGATCTGTGAGAGAATCGGCTGCTCCTGAGGCTCCAACTATGTCGCCATGTTACATCTGTGATTGGATGACTCACGCTCCGCCTACTAGTAGGTGTAGTAGGCCCCTACTAGCCCATTCCTATGCCTGATAACGTCACTGNCGCCTACTAGTAGGTGTAGTAGGCCCCTACTAGCCCATTCCTATGCCTGATAACGTCACTGATAACGAAATTGCTGGAAAAAATCCATTGGCTAAATTCAGGAACGGAAGATATACATACAGTATGAAGAGAGATTTGTGGACAACTCAGCTGTCCATCTTTGACCCAAGAATATCAACATCAAGTTTGTCTTTGAAGCTGCGGTAAGTGGAAAAAGTTGAAAAGTTTTAACTTTTGACAGCATATTCCGCCTGGCCATGCGATGTGCTGCTCTCACCGCCAGTGGCGGCGGAGTTTTCGTCATCCTCTCATTGAAAAGAATGGAACAAACATTTTTATTTTTTCCATCTACCGCATACTGTCAACATGTGAATGCTGCTTATGAGTCAACACTCAGCTCCCAATGTACAATAATGGAACACCCAGGTCAGCACAACGCTCAATGCTTATCATGTGAAACCGGCCTGACGCTTCATAACACTTAAGCATGACAATGTTAAAAAGAATAAAATAAAGTCAAGTGCTCCTCCTTTTTGTATTTTAAAGCTGTTTCAGTTTATCACACATAGGACAGAATTGATTAAAAAATGATGGTAACTGCACGGCGTCACGCTAAAGAAGCACCGTGATCATAAGCTCACTCATAAAGCTTCCCTTACGTTAATCAACGCACTGTTGCCCCGTTACCGGCACGTTGTTGTATCGATGCGTTAACGAGCTGCTTCATTTTTAAGAGCCACGAAGCTTTATAATGCTTCATCTGATGTCAGAGCAAAACACGTTAAATCCACAAAGGAAACCTAAATTCTCTGATTTGCAGTTCAGCTCAGCTCCACATTTAAACAGATCCACTATTATAAGACAGATTTAGACCATAAACACATGCATGTAGAGAGATGGTGGGTGGTGTGTATGTGTGTGTGCACAGCATGTAAATACACTAATTGATCATCCGAGTAAGCTAGGGGGTGGGGAGGTTTAGTACTAGGAAGTAAGCCTGACTGAAAAAACAAAATCTAAAAAGTCTCACTTTATCTCCAAGGATTGTAGACATTTGAGGATTGATTTTGTTTGCATTTACACTCTTACACAGGAGTGTTAACATGCAACAGTGTGTGTGCACGCTCATCACCCACCTGCCTGGATGATCAGCTTGGCACACTCATTGCAGGGGAACAGAGCCACATACATGGTGCAGCCCTTCACATCAGCGCTGTTTTTGTTCATGATGGCATTCAGCTCTGCGTGGCACACTGAGAGACAGACACGAGACGTTCCACAGTCAACATAATCACGGCAACCCACACCACTGTGTGTGGGCGCGTGTGTATGCATGTGTGTGTTTGTGACAATTCCCATTCAATACCTTCTTTCATATTGAGGCATTGTGTACGTGACCTGTGTACAGTATGTGTGCCACTGCTGAATCAGGATCATGGGCTTTTGTGTGTGTGTGTGTGTGTGTGTGATTTGATAACTTTTTCCACAGTGGTGGAAAAAGTTCTCAAATCCTTTATTTAAATAAAAGTACTAATGCCACAACATGGAAAAAAGCTACATTACAAGTAGAAGTCCTGCATTCAAAATTAGTTTCAATGACAGTTAATAAGCATTTGCAGTAAAATGTACTCAAGTATCAAGTAAAATTATTCATCATGAAGAATTCAGTTTCTGATGCATTAAAGTCAAAAATAGGAGATCCAAAGTTTTTCAGCCAAAAGTGTAATAAACCTTGTAGCTCCAATTTTGGGAAAGAATGAAAATTCTACAATAAAACAATTAAAATAAAAAAAATAAAAAAACCTCAAGAAGATTCCAAAATGCATGCAATCAGATATCTGCCAGTCTGACTTCCATTTCATTCCCATTCTGACTCATATGTGATTTGCAATGAGAAACTATTTTACTCTATTTGCATATAATTGACAAAGAAGTTATCTTTATATCACACATCCAAGCTGCAGCCTTCTTCCTATCTTACTTACAGTAATAATTAATTAAGGACAGCAAAGGCAGAATGTATTGAGAGACAGAGAGCGAGAAAGAAAATGCAGAAAGCTGTTGAAGCTCCATTATTTATCCTGTACCACCCTCTACAGGACTACTGTGGTACTGCCATTAGACAAAAACCCCCCAGACAATTCCTGAATTACAGCCTTGATGCACAAAAATGCCTTCAAAATGTATTATACTGAGACTTGAAATTCTGAAAACCAACAGAAGAAGAAGAAGAAGAAGAAGAAGAAGAAGAAGAAGAAGAAATACAACACCCATTTTTAATAAGCAATATTATAAATGGGGAAATCTATTTAGGAGAGATTCACACCTTTACCTTCACACCTTTACCATGTTATATCAATTTTTTTGAGAAGAAGAAGAAGAAGAAGAAGAAGAAGAAGAAGAAGAAGAAGAAGAAGAAGAAGAAGAAGAAGAGTACTATCTGGTCTGTGCTTTTTGCATCTCAGCTTGTTTGTATCTCTGCAAATAATATTTAAGTGTGTAAAAATAATGCTTGTAGCAAAAACAAAAAGCACAATGTCGTGTATGAACTCACTGCTGGGACACGCTTTATCCTGTGTAGTTGAAAACTGAGAAATGTATGAATCCAACCTTTCTGATTCTAGAACAAATTCAATAAAACATTACTGTAGATTAAAAGCAATTAAACATGGCCATGGACAGCACTCATTCTCTTTAGTTTTCACTTTTAAAACAAATCTGAGATCTTTTACGTGTTTATTCCAATGACTTAAAAGAAGTTGGAAATGAGATTTTAAAACTAGCGCATGCATCAGAAATGCTGTAATTAATGAGGGATGTACTATATAAATTTCTGTCTCTTTTTTCATTTAAGGGTTGATTTAGAAACCTGTGCGTTATCTCACCATAAGGATATTTGGTGTCCAGGCGGTCGTTGGCAGATCGGGACCATGGTAGGAGGTCATCATCACAACCATTAGGCATGCCGTTGTAACCAATACCAACAATCTTATTCTCCTGGTTCACTATACAGGCCCCCACCTACAGGAGGGGAGGAGAGATTACACCTTAAAGGACCATCCCGGTGGCTTTTCATGTTTGAGCCCAATATATATAACCCGCATACACGTTACTGACTACTGGAGTGGCAAGTATTAGATTTTTCTTTTTTTCATAATTATTCTTACCTGCTGTGAATTAAATGCTCCCATGCGACTAAATGATAATCAACTCAAATTAAATGAATGAAAAGCAATTAATGGTTCAACCTCCGGCAACAGCAGAAGTATTGCTTAGAAAAAGTCTTCAATTCTTCAAAGATGCTTCCGTTGAAAAATGTTTCTGTATTTGCAAGACAAAAACTTGTGCTGAAAGTGTACAGAAATCACTGTAACACATCTCATTTAATTGTAAATTTTGTGAATTGTTAATACCTAAATACACACACACACACCTGTGAGCTTGGGTCTTTACTCCGTTGAGCTGACAAGAAGGCCACAGCCATGAAATACTCAGGCCATTCCAGGTAATCCTCCCGCTTCTTTGCTGTGCTGTGACACAGAATCAAAGGGAGAAAGAAAAATAAACCCCTTCAGACATTTTTAACTGAAGCGGAATTAAACCATTAACTGAAATCACAATCATTTCTGGATATTTTGCTCCATTTACAGGCCAATCCAGGTTCCTACGTTTAAATTCAACTTACATTACCTGATGTGGAATATTCATATGATTAATGATTTGCAACGAGAACACCACAAGCACAGCCACTTCACACAGTACCATGGAGGAATGCAATCATTAGAAAAGAAGCTGAACGTGCAGATCCTCCCATTAAAGCCTGAACGTAAAAGCTTCCCGGCCGTCTTTCTTAGCAGCAGCAGGGGAATTTACTACAATCTCCTCTCTGTTCTGCAGGTTTATGCACACGCTTCACTACGAAACATGCCCAACTCTTTCGGCAGCTTGCCAAACAGGTTCTTCCACTTTTTTTGGATTGAAAGAGACAAAGTTCGCCTCAGGAGCCCCGCATAAAGAACACCAAAAGAGCCTGAATCTTTGCGTGCTGAGCATCACAAGATGTGATTTTACCCTGAAAACTTCCACTTCATATGAAGTATTCTGAGTCTTTTCATTATCTGACAGCATACACACACTTTACTGACTCATTTAAAGGACCATAACTGTGATTATGCATGTTTGAGCTAAATATATATAACCCGCATACATGTTTCATTACTGACAACCAATTTCCAAAACATAAAACCTCATTTTAGTTTTCCTGTTATTTTTTTCAAACCCCCTAATCTTTCAAAATCAAATGTTCAGATGATGCATCCACCTTAAAATCCACCCTTTGCCCTCTAACACTTATGCATGATTGTAGAAGGTACAGTTGTTTTAATTTCTCAGTAAAAGCCAAGATGTAATCCTGGAACTACACCATATATACTCGAGTATAAGCCAAGTTTTTATTACCAAATTTCACAAAGCCAATTGGGTCGGCTTATACATAAGAAATTCAAATTTGGTCCCACAGAACGGAATTTCCAGGGGTGAAAAAACTATCATTACCACTACCCATGGAAAATAGTTTAAATCATACCTTAGAATGAGATATTTCTTGACTAAACATCTTATCCAGCACATTTTGCAGCTGCCAGTATTGGTCAGTTATGGTAATCAGCTGCTGAAATAAATATCATGTTTACCAGTGTTAGAGCCATTTCATTTGATAATCAATAAATTCATTGTTAAATGTTTAAAATATTTAGTTTTGGAAAAGTGAAATCAAATAAGTTATTATTTTTGAATATTTATATCTTAACTGATTGATCATCGCTGANAAAGTGAAATCAAATAAGTTATTATTTTTGAATATTTATATCTTAACTGATTGATCATCGCTGACTGCTTCACAGAGGAGGAGTGTATTTATAGACACACAGCTGGAGGCTGATCAGTGTTTATGAGGAACGGGGCAGCGGTATAGTTTCTGACCTCAACTCACGTCATGTTTTGTTATTTTAATTTTGAAAATAAATTATGAAAAGAACAAGAGCGTGATGTTATCATTCTGGCGTGAGTCAGGAAGAGAAGCCCTGTTAAAGCGGTGAAGTTTTAAAATAGCCGCCACAACCAGTACATGGATTATTTTCAGAAAATCAGAGGAATATTATGACAATACCCAGAAAAACAGGTAATTTGCTAAACNTGGATTATTTTCAGAAAATCAGAGGAATATTATGACAATACCCAGAAAAACAGGTAATTTGCTAAACAAGTGGGAAAATACAGTCTTCCATGCAGCTCTGTGTTTGGTCATTAAGATAAAGTTAATTCAGGAAAAAAAAAAAAATGCAATAGACATCCTGTTTGCTGTGATGGATTATGTATCTCAAGCATGTTTCAAGTCTCTAAAAGTTGTTTTTAATATTGTACTAGAATGAAGTAAACCCAATAACAATCTGGAAGGTAGGAAAAAAAAATCTAAAATTTACTGCTAAATTAGTATATTTTGGGAAATTGTTGTCAGTAACATAACTTGTACACAGATTGTATATTGTATATATTGGGCTCAAATATGCACTATCACTGGTATGGTCCTTTAAGTACAATGCTGAATAAATTGAAATTGTTAATATTGCAGAGAACTAACTTCCTCCACTTTATGCCTCTAAAGTAATCGTGGTTTCTGTGGGAGGTCTTTGCATTGATTTGTGTCGTGGCTCTCAAACATTCTGAAGCAAGTAGCACCTGCAAGTTAGCACCAAGGGGTTTACAGTTTGAGCGTGAAAAGTTACTGATGCTCACATAGAACTGTGTACTGTGCAAACAAGCAAGCTATCTATTAAAAAAATAAAAATATAATTATAAGAGGATATTATTTAAAATGTCAAACTATGGTTCTTATTGACACCAACTTAATTTGTAAATAATGAAGTTATTGATAATTTACAAAAAACAACTGGATGTTGATGAATTGTTTTAATTCTCTGCAGAATTTCTTGCTCCACTTGGCCTTCTACCAGTTGGTGCGTTAAGTACCACCCATGGTACCCACATCGCAGTTTGAGAACCACCAATAACAAATCGGTGAAACTGATGACAGCATGAGAAGCAAAAGGTTGGCTGTAAATGATTAGTATATTCGTTATTGATTAATCAGGTCACTTTTAATTGCTGATTAGTGAAGGTACAACTATAAATGCTCATCAGAAGTTACACACCCACATACTTTAAATTGCTTATTTTGTCTGATCAAATTAAGCTGAGAAAGCAGCAAACATTAAGTTTAGGGAACTGAAAACAGCAAATATTTGGTACTTTTACCTGATAAATGATTTAATTAATTGATTATGGTTTCACTATGACAGGAAAATATATAAGTTTGAAATCTCTTAGTTTTACACTGTTAATACAGCAAAATAAAAGACAGGATGATAAAATGAGCATAATAGCCAAGAAGAGGCCTCAAATGTGAGCCATTGTAGGGTAAAAATAATAAAATTCATACCGAAAACAACAGGGGTGTCTATAGAAAACAGGTATTTATGTCAGAGATAACATGGGTGGATTTTATATGAGCATATGACTTCAGACTTACCCGTCTCGATGAACGGGATTCGGCTGGAGACTTTCTTCTTCCATATCTAACAGAATAAAGCTAAATACACAAATTTCTCGAATTTGAATGTATTTTCTGTGTCTGATAGTGTCAGTTACTGCATGAAAACTACTGAACTAGGAAAAACTAACTCAGGAAAGAAAAAAAAGCTCCCGCGCTCCTTTTGTGATTTCCGCTGGCAGTAAGAACTTCCGGTCGTAAGCCTTCAGAATAAAAGACAAATCAAAGCGAGAGGATAAGATATCTTTATTGTCATTGTGGATCATACAATTAAATTTTGTGTGGCAATACTAACATGAAGAAGTCAGTACAATAATAAAAATACATAATAAAAATACCATACATTTCTTAGCAACATCATTTTCACATTTATATCTTGCACTAACATGCAGTCTGTTAAATGTAAGTTAATGTCAGGTGTAAATGCATGCAGAATGCATCATAACTGATTACATGTATTAAAATGTGACCTCTGTGTCTAGATAGTTATCTCTATTATGACATGTGGTGATGAGACCTGCATCTACACCTTGCATTAAAAAGCAAACCCACTATCTGGATTCTGAATTTTTCTGAACCTGAATATTCTGAATTCTGGATTGATCAGATCTCAGTAGTTGGGGTGTTATGCTCTTAAAGCCCATCTTTCCTCCTTGGTCCTTGAATGAACTATATCCATTTAAAACCAACCAACCAACCAACCAAACAAACAAAATCTTTCTTTGCATGGGTTGTCAGTCTGGTATCAATTTACTCCAGCCTTACGAACTGCATTTACACCTGGGTAGTTATGAGAGATCCACATCCATATGTGCTTTAAAAGACATTAAATTACCAAAAAAAAAAAAAAAAAAAAAAANTAAAAATTAAAGGTAGATTTTATTTATTTATATATATATATATATATATATGTTAGTCAATGAGTTCTTAATTGTTTTTTTAAATATTTTTAAAAAATAATTTTAAATATTTTTTTAAATAATAACTCCTGTAATATATATATTACAGGAGTTAAGCATTATTTAAAAAAACAATTAAGAACTCACTGACTAACATGAACTCACTGACTAACAGATAAATGCAGCAGAATTCAAAGTGGTATGGTTTTAAACTGAACTTTTACTAAGATTTTCATGATTGATTTTAACTGACAATTTAACTGAAGTGACTGGAGAAGGATTCTGACTTCTTCAGCAGACTGGTGGTGCTCTTCAGCCTAAAAAAATAATAAACAACATGATGACTTCACAATGTAAACCACACGATCCACAGCATCTTTCTCTTTCGTCAACTGATCACATATATTTTTTATATGTAATATATAAAAATATATATATTTCCCTGCTCTGTTTACAAACATTACTGATGCAAACAAGCCTTTAACAGTGTGTGATAATATTAACAAGTCACAAGTAGTTGTTCAATTTAGGACTAATAGCAGTTTCCAATCTTTTTTATTTTTTTTGGTGGTAGCATGACCCTTATGTTTACACCTGGATGACAGATTGTACCTTTAAAAAAAATTGTTACCAAAATTATGACAATGTTGTCACAAATAACAAATCATGGACACAAAAGAACCAAAACCAATCCAGTGTGATAAATTAATAACTCAACACATACTGTCTCTTTAAATGTTGGCCGGAAATACCAGGAATACCACTATGGTGCATTCAGAAAGATTTCAGACACTTTCATTTTTTCTTGTTTTGATTCCTTGCAGGCATGGTTTAAATATATTTTTCCCATCAGTGTTTCATGGTGAGAAAGCAAGAGCATGTTTTTAAAATGTGCCATTGTGGAGTGTTGTTTGGACTGATACAAAGTGTAAATTCATACTCTGTTTTGGAGTGTGGACATGGCATATCAGGGTGAGGTGGAAGAGAAAGCATCTGACAAATGTCCAAACACACTGTAAACTTTTATCAAAATGATATTATTATTATTATAATGAAGATCTTACATGTTGCTGATCCTCTCTAGCCTGTCCTTCAGCTCTTCCTGGAGAAAAAAAAAAAAAAANAAAAAAAAAAAAAACATGACAAACAAATAAGTAAGTCTGCAGTTGTTATATTCTTCACTGTTCATGAAGAAAGCCTTCCTGCTTGAAAGCGTTCGGCAGAGACAACCAGTTCTCTCAGAATGCAATCTGGCACAACACTGCTAACAAAGCCTGGAATATTACAGAGTTAATGACCTCTTTGGCAAAATGAACACTCATAAAGAACACCTGCTAATCAACTGAACAGCTCTCATAATGTATATATGATACTGTATGGTGTTTTTTTTTTTTTATCTTGTTCACCAAGGAAAATAATAATCAATCATACTAATTATTAAAAAAAAGTTCAAAAATTTGCAGACTTCAATAGTGATGGATGAAGACCAGTCCTCTGCTCCATATTACCTGTGAAGCATCAGACGTGGAGCTGGAAGAATATGAGGAGGTCGGGGCCTGACAGGGCAGCAAGATGCTTGACTAAGGAAGAAACAAAAGAAAACAAAAGAAAGGGAGAGGCAACAGAAAAATCATTTTAAGTGAAATTATATTACTAGCAAACAGGCTGATGCACAAGTGGTTTAGGAACTACATTACTGACTGGAGATAAAACAAACAAAAAAAAAAAAAGATATCCTCACTTGTACTACCTGTGTGTTGCTCAGTTCTAGTTTGGTTTCCAGTAACAGGACTCTGCTCAGCAGATTGTCCCACGTCTCTCTGGAGATGGTTATCATCTGTTCTTCACTCTGGAACACAACAGAACCAAACAGAACATTAACACACACACACACACACATGCCAACGCAATGTGGGAGTTATATAATACATTACAATAAACTGTGATGAATAATGAGAAAGTCTCAACCTTATCTGTGTTTTTCTGTCTCTCAAGTGTCTCCAGACGTTTCTCCAGCACACTGAGTCTATCCAGCCCAGAGAGAAGACTCTCTACTCGAGCTTCTAATCCTGAAAGCCTCCCATCCACCACTGAAGCCTGAAAGGCAGAAAAAAAATCTAGTGATGAGATTACTGTAGAAATCATCCAGTTTACATGCATGTTAAAACTTTAATTCTAATCCAATTAAGGCAATAAGATGATTTTTTTTTTTTTTTTAANTTTTTTTTTTTTTTTTAATGTCATAGATGAAAATCAGCATAAATTAATGTTGGTGTACTCAAAGCATCAGACCTAGATTTCATGATTGTAAGTTATCAAGCAAGTAAACGCTCCATGGGTTTACAATGTATATATATTAACATTCTGCACATACATTTCCTCACTTTGTCAACTCATTAAACAATGAGTTACGCATATTGAGTGAATGATGAAATCTAATTAATTGCTCCCATGTATATGGCTTACTTTGAATTTTTGCCCTAATCACAGTAAAGACAAAGACTGGAGTACAAAGTGCATGTAATAGAGGTGGCTTTTTAATTCTCTAAGTTGTATCTCCATTATAAAAAAAAAAAAAAAAAAAAAAAAAAAGTAATTTTGCATAGCCCGGAAAGATACTCCTGGCCTTCTGTTGAATGCATATGCAAGTCAGATAGTCAATTTCAAGAACTTGATTATCTAGATCTAAGTTGAATATATATTGTTGTGAAGCCACAAGGCTGTAGGGCATATGGCTGAATTTTTATTATATTTCAAAGTTTCAATTCAGACAGTTGCGATACTTTGCGTATGTGTATGTACATGATGGTGTACGTAATTTTATTAATGTGGTGGTATATATTTAAGTCTGTATGTAAGAAAATAAGAGAGCAAAATGGCAAAAGAACAAATGACAATCAAAAAAAAAAAAAAAAAAAAGAAAAAGATTTTAGGGCCCAAATGAAACAACTGAAAACTGAAGTTCAGAAGTTTCCATAATCCATGTCTAGTAATTGTCAAATTTATAAAGGTTAAACTAACTGTACCATATCGTCAATATTAGATGCAAATCATACTTGCTGAACCAAATATCAGAATATCTGACTGTAAAACCACCATACTGGCACCATGCCAGTAAGCTGCGCTAAACTTTTATCATTTTATAATGTCTCTCGCAAAGTCTATATATTGATTTATTAAATGCTTACATCAATCTTCTCCTCCTCTTCCTCCTCCTGTGACTCCATGCTCCCATCAACCTGAGAATAGGTGTTTGCTTCATGATGAGAGCCGTAAACCTCGTTAGTGGAGAATGCTTCTTTACAAGAGGAATTTGTGGGAAAAGTGGAAGGAATTCCTGTATGATTCACCACTAGTGGCCTGTGTAACAACTGAAAGACATAAAAACACATCGTCATTTAGTAGCAAAATAAAAATATATTAAGTCACCTGTTCATGTTTCTGAAAATTAGGGCTCACTGTTTCTTGATGGGTTTTGCATATTTTCACGGAAAAATACCAAGACTTTTTTTTAAGGGGAGTAGATGAGATTAAACTGATTTTCACCCAGATTTTATTTCCCCTCATAACCAAAAGTTGTTGCCAGAGGAAACTTTTCCCCTCAGATTACAGTAAATGAGGTAATTACACTCATTGTAACTACACTCATTGAAAAATTAAGAGAAGTGATGTTGTTAGTATGTTATGTTGGTTATGTTAACAGTTAAGTTAAAAAAGTTAAGTTAAAAAAAAAGAAAAAAAAAGGTAGAGAAAACATTATTACATTACATTACATTTTTAGGGTCATTTGTTAAAAGGTTGAGAGCTATTGGACAATTATATCTGCAGCGGCAATGGTACTTACAGGTTCATCTGGGTTCGTCTGTGGTGGATGAGCTTCAACTCTGCTGTTCATGGGCGGGACAGGATATCTAACTCTGGGCTATGTGCACATACACACACACATATGTACATGACAAATGCATGCATACAAAAAAAAATGATTTTCTTACGTAGATGGAATTAACAGAATTTTAGAGTTTCAAAACTATGTTTTCAACATTTCAACAACTGTGTGTTTTTGGTACCATCACTGGTATGTATTTGCATGGCTGCAATCTAGACACACATATTGCACAGATGTGTGTGTGTGTGTGTATGTGTGTGTTGTGTGTGTGTGTGTATATATATATATGCTTACCTTCTTCAGCTCTTTGTGTCTCTGCAGCACTAGGTTAATGATGTCACAGACAACAGAGATTTTCCTTTGAGAGAATCCCCACTGGAGGAACTGCTGCTTGGATAATATGGGCTTATAGTGGAACATATCTCTTAGTACCTATAAGCACACATACAATTGTTAACCTTTTAACATGCACAGTGTCAAAGAATAATGACAAATATTGTTGTAACTTACTAGGACCCAATGCAATGTCTTCAAAATGTTTAGTTGCTGTTACTGATATATATATTTTTTTAATCCCAAAGGAATTTAATTTAAAAAGGATGTTAAACAGAGAATGTAACCAGCAAATGCCTGGAATTAAAGCTAATCAAAAACTGATTATTAAAAAAATTAAATGTAATTGACTAATTCTCTGTTGATCAACTAAGCAATAAATTATTAAATTTATTCAGTGCAGCCAATAAAACAGAGCTCTCATTGTTTGTGATCATGTGTGAAAACAGAGTTACCTTGTACAGAGTGTCGATGAATCGGAGGTCAGTTTTTCCTGCCAACTCCAGTCCAGCCATTACCAGCTGCTCAGCAAATACAGGAGAGAAGGAGGTGAGGGCGAAGCTCACTATCGGAAGAAAAGCTGAAGGATCTCCTTTTGAAAGGCTGTTGAGGGGAAAAAAAAGGAAGAACAACAAGCAAGATGTGACAGACTAAGAAACACAGAGGATGTGATAAATATGCTTTTGTTCACACTGCAGCTAAAAACAGTTGGCGCTGCTCATGGGAACACTGAATCCTGTTTATTTCACACTTAGATGTGTTATGAAATAGAGTGACAATTGCATTCGGCAGCACACCAAATCTGAGTGTGGATTCAGATGATTTCTGCTGTGTGTAGCAGAGCAGCGGTGGATAACAAACAGTTTACAGATAAAAAAGCAAGACAAAAAACAAACAAACAAAAAAAACAACACAAAATTAAAATATATATCAAAGATGAAAGGACAAAGTTAAAACTAAAAACAACATAAAATCCAGTACAACAGAATGGTATATGTTCTCTGACAAAAGTACAATCTAAGAAGCGATTAAAACAATGACACGCTCCTTCCATCCATGTCCCTTCGTGAAATAAATGAGAATGAATGTTGAAATGTGAATTGCTATTTGAACTAAAGGTAATGCCACCCAAATTCACTCACTCATTCACAATTTGCTATGTGTGTTGTTGGCATCCATCCATCCATCCATTCTTTACACTTGTGCAACATTTCAAGAGTTGGAGCCTTTTCCATTGATCACTGAGTAAGTAAAAGGCAGGTTACACACAGAACAGTCACCAGTCTATCACAGAGTTAACATATGCAGACAGATAACGTCGATTCACACCAAGGGTCAACAAAAAGTTTCAGATGAATCCAATCTGCATGTTAAAAAACAGAAAAAAAATGAATACTGGTCCAGTAACCTTCTTGCTATGAGACCAGTGTATTTGTTATGTTGTTGAAACCATCACATATTCATTACCATATGGCATCTGTATAGTGTACTACAGTATAATACAGTAAATATTTCAGGCACAGTCTAGTTTAATTTTACCAGTGTACCTCCGCTCCAAAATTAACTTTTACAGTAAGAACTGCCAGCACAGTGTGCGTCTGTGTGTGTGTGTGTGTGTGTGCGTGTGTGAGTAGGGTGGGAGGCATGGCTTCAGTAAGTTTTAATAGGTTGCCTTTGGCTTCATTGCTGTGTTTGGTTATGGGATACTTCATTAAATAACATGAAAGATCTTAACAAGTTCATTTTAAATCACATATTCGTTCTTGATGTCAATAGCAGTTCTTGTTGACCTACCTATTGTAGTCGACATGTCCCGGATACTTTATAACACGCAGCAGAGTTTCCAGTTTGCGAAGACAACCTTGCACATCTCCAGTAGACAGCATCTTTACTTGAAAACACGAGAAGTACACATATTTTCAGGTTTACAGTTTTCTTTCAGATACTGTTTTTGTAGCGCAAAGTTGTCAGCTATGCTCAATGTAAACAGCTCACTGAAAGGAAAATAAGAAGATAGAGCACCGAGCTACCTAACTTCTTTACTTACATAGTCGATATGTTACTTGAATGTTCCTCTAACTTTGTCCTCATTCACCTCTGTCCAAGTCAAAATAATAACTGGATATTTGTTTACAGTATTTCTATGTTATTTTGTTTCTGCCGGGCGACGAACAGCAGGAAGCTGCATTGGATGTTGTACGTCTTTCACGTCGTGTAACGCGTTGACGTCATGGCGTAGCTTGTAAACAATGTGCGTTACTTTTCTATTTTGTTTTTGTTTTATTTATTGGTTATTACATATAACAGTGTATTTGCATTGAGATTGATCACGTTAAACGAATTATTATAAATTCTTTTTTTTTTCGCTGTGAACCGCGTGACAGTCACGGAAAGGGGAGTGGCGAAGATACAGATGACAGCTGGATTAGTAACTGGTGACTGAAAGAACGTTTCGTTGTAAACAACTGCTCTGTTTTTATTTTATTTTAGTGAAATTACAATTAAGTACATCTAACCAAGAGAAGCGTTTTGTAGCTGTCATTGTGTGCAGGTCGCTTTGGGAGAGGAATCATAAACTCAGGTAGGTACGTTAGATAGTGTTATGGCGCTGTATCGTACATATTTGGAAGTATTAACGCATATTTGTAAAACAAACACGATAAATGTATTTAATTTGGGCCAGAAAAATAAAAAATAATGTGTATATACTCTCTTCGTCAACGTTAAACGAGCTGGGTAAGCTAACTGGGGATTCTTAACAATAATTTATGATTGACACTCGTCTTGACCAATAGCCTTCCACTTTCAACCCTCTTATGTCTTGTTTGAGCCAATGGTAGTGCAGGGAGGCGGAAGTTACGGGTCAAACTAGCATGGTTGCTGGAAGTTTCAGTGTAGATGTTTACACCAGTGTAATGGATTTGTTTATGCAACACGTCTGACCTTAGACAGAGTGGAGATGACGTCTGTACAATATCTCCAATACCAAATTTAACTCTATAGTATATAGTAATGTTTTGTTTACTGGTAAACATTAAGAGGCTTGTCGTTAATGTATTAAATAAATCTTTGGATATGCACTGTAAATGATCCACCAAACAAGTTTCATTCAGCCGATAGTCGTGTTTATTGACATTGCCCGCCTGTCCATCTTTGCATCAGAGAGGGTTGCAGAGTTTTTTTAGATTACACTTTGACGTTTATTAGCGCACAATTATGACAATGATTAGTAAATCTATAAGAATATTACAAGTCAATGGTTTGCTGAGAGTAGGGCCGCAACTATGGATTTTACTACATACAATGTTTAAAACAAAAATACTGACAAATGCCCATAGTGATGTGTGAAAATGCTTGCTTTGTCTGAACAAAACATAAAAAAAAAAAAAAAAAANAAAAAAAAAAAAAAAAAGATTCAACAAAGAAAGAAAAATAACAAATTTTCTCAGGGAATGAGCTTATTTGTACCTTTTGATGTATGACAGGAACTGATGATAGATAGATATACAGACAGACAGATAGATAGACAGATAGATAGATAGTTAACATCATTGATTTAATATACATACAATAATAATAATGTATTATTACTGCAGCCAGAACACAAATTGAATTCATGAGAAAAATAGTCAGAACTGTCAAATATAGAAAAATAAGCCAGAAGTCATTAACTTAAAAAAAAAAACAAAAAAAACTAGGAACATTCATGAGCCTTTTAATGAATAAGATTGATGTTGATTATAATTTTGTTGAACTGAATAATCAATTTCAACCCTAGCTGTCTTGAGATTAGCAGTTTGCATTTTATTGCAAGCATGGTGATCATGTTTTTCATTTCCCACTCATGAGTAGCGACTCTCTTGTATTAGTTGGCTCCATGTGCTGTGCTGTGTTGTGTTATGTAGTAATACAGGAAAAGACATTGTTAACGTATTTGTAATCTTTACTGTCTGCTGCTCGATACCAGTCTGTTGTTCACAGTCTTATGCAATTGGGAATAAGTTGCCACCATCCAAAACCATCATGCAAGAACAAAATGTGAAGTGGCAGGTCTATATATGAAATTAATTAAATAACTCATAACATTTAAATGAAATAAATAGTAGTATTTATGGGATGACTAAGAATAGAAACAAGTAGCTGCATATGTAGTTTTTGTTATTATTTTAATGAAAATTGTATATATGTACTTCAGACAGCAAGCATTTGAAGGCACGTTGCTACTACATGTGAAATCTGCCCACTTACAGAACTGGGCAATAATGCAATCTTATGATTTTTCATCTTTCCATAAAACCTAATGTAATTGTATAATCTAGTACATGATCCAATAAACTTGAAAATGATTGAAATATTTCATTAAATATGTCAGAGAGAAGCAGCAAATGATTGAAACTGCTGAAAGAGTTTTACCTTCGTGCAAAACTGTTTCCATTTGTTACCACATGTTTACCAATCACAAAAAGTCATCATGGATTTGAGTCCACAGACAAAAAGCCAAAGTTGTCATCTCAACAGTAAAATTTTACTGCAAAGTGTTTATATTACATTGTCTTACATTTCTGTTTTGTTTGTCAGTTATTGGATATTACTGGCTGGATAAGTTGTGTGTTGTATGTTACAGATGGGTCAGGCACTGTGGAGGCTTCCTCCCAGACAGCAGCATCAATTTCAGGAAGAGCTCGCCGACCAACTGGCTGACCAGGGAGGAGCAGGAGGACGAGACCAAGGTAACCCAGATATTCACATGATTCTAAAACTCATGACATTCAGTGATATTACCAAGTAAGGATCTTGTAGTTACCAAGTGAAATCAGTCCAACTGAATGTGTTTCTTGATTAAAGCTGAGCATTGAAATTCAATGTTTCTTGGTACCAAACGAAATACTTCACTTATCAAGAAATACAAAACATATGGTGTCATTCGATACCCAGTTTCAGTAAAAAGTAGTTAATCTCCCATATCTGTCTAAAGATTTGTAAGAAGATTAAATGTCTCCTGATCTAATTTTCTCTTTGTAAAATTGGGTTTTTAAAAGCTAAAGCAATTATGGATTTTTGTCTTCAGACTTTATCTAAAATGTAATGATTATACTTTTTAGGAACCGATATTGAAATCACGTTATCTGTGTCGACACAGGTATTGAACACTATTATTCTATTTGCGATTGCTGAATTTTAATCACGGTATCTGCATGTGGTACTGTAGCAAAGGAAGAAATGTCAATCAAAGACATTTAATTTGTGGCTTATTGGTGCATTACTGGCATCAACTGGACTGCATCACTTTAAAAACGATTAAAAACAAAGCAGTATTGGAAAAAAAAAAAGTGTTGTTAAGAAACTTTATCAGAATATACCTTATCTTGCAGTGATAGAAAAGCCTTTAAAAAATTACTCTTGCATCTAAACTAAAAATGGATCACTTGTTCTTTGCCCTTGGCCTATCTTTCCATATTCTTACCTCTTGGCAGAACTAAGAATAGGCTCAATTAGATGAACTCTATTAATGTAACTATAAAAATAAGAGCCAAAGGTTATAATCAAAAAAGCCTTATATGATTTAAGCCCAAGGAAGCATGGTTATGTTATTCTTTTGTTACAGTGGAGACTTAGATAGTCTCCAGTCACCTGTCGCCCTTAATATGAGTAAGTGAATGAAGACAAAAAAATTAACAAAACAATAAAAAATAAGGATTATCTATTGTTTTCTTTCTTTAGCAAGAGATGGAGGTCCTCAGAGAAGAGCTCCCCAACAATGTTATGGCCCTGACATATACCATCTGTTGAGAACACGCAGGGGAGGTATGAAGACATACACACACACACACACGCGCGCACACACTACACACACTGATAAAAAAAAAAAATACTGCTGTGTCGATAGAGCAGCAAGGTAAATACAGAAACTCTGGACAAGAGTCACTCAAAATGTAATTCTCTAGCAACACAACCAACCTGTGAAAGTTTATAATAAATATAATAAATAGCTGTCATTCCAAATAATTTGTAGGACAGTCAATGCAAATTCCAATAATTCCTTTATATTACCATCTGTGAAACCAAGGAAATAGAACTGGGACAATATAGCAGAAATTGTTAATGCAGTACCATAAGTAATGAGAACACTTTTTGAGTGTCAGAAACATTGAAACAACAAAAAAACGACTGTGAAGGAGAAAGCATTCATAAACTACAGGAGTCCCAGTGCACAGGAGGAGGAGGACGTGTGATGCACACAGCCTGAGGAAAAAGGAAGAAGTTTTGAACACATTGCCACTAGAGTGTGTAAGAGGACAGATCAAACCTTGCCATTCAAATAAACTGATGCATGGGTGTATCCATCAAATGTTTTAAAGGACCATACCACCCATTTTGCATGTTTGAGCCTTATGCACATAAGGTTTTACTGACAATAATTTCCCAAAGGATAAAACCATATTTCAGCTTTCCTGATATTTTGCAAAATCTCTTAATCTTTCAAAATCAAATATTCAAGTGATACACCCACCTTAAAAATCCATGTTTCTCCTGCTAATAGTTACACAGCCTTATGAAGTCACGGTCCTTTAAATTTTTCCATAAACACAGGTCTTCTTTTGGGACTATATTCCCCGGTGGAGGCATACATTCACTCCACGCTTTTTATTGAGCTTAAACACTAAAATTACATAACTTCTAAAAAAACCTGAATACACGTCTTGTTGGTGATGATGGATTACCTATCCCAAGAACGTTTACAGTATCAACAAGTTGATTTTAATAGCGTACCAGAATGAACTGAAATCAGTGGTGGTCTGGAAGGTAAAACAAAAAAAATAAAAAATAAAAAATAACTCACTGTTCCAGTAGTATGCTTTGGGAAATGATTGTCATGTTATGTGTATGAAAATTGAATATATTAGCCTCAAACATGCAAAATGGTGGTACAGTCGTTTAATAACGCATGTGAGGGAAATACACTTTAGAACATCTAAAAACATAATAAAAAGTCCATTTCATGTACTCATTGAAATTTACCACCAGACGGAAACAGGTCTTAATTTTAGCTTGACGGTCTGTTTAATGAATAGCTTATATGACATGCAGATGAGGAAATACCGTAGTAAGGGCTGCTTCAGTGCAAACAATGAACAACACCAACAGGAGCTTTTGAATGAAGGAACATGGTGATGTTACATTAACGCTTACCAGCATGTTACATCTATAACTGTGTTTATGAATTACCCTCATTAGCTTTCAGTCTTAATAATTAAATTGTGCTCAGTGTGTGATTGTATATATAACGTGCGATATTCATCATTTTTGAATTTTACCATTGAATCACATGGGTCTGTTTAATTTGAAAGGTTTACTCAAAGTGTCAATTGTCAGCAAACTGCAGCTCTGTGGAACTTTCAACCCTCCTTTATATTATTGGTTTAGTTTTCTGACCCACAAATATACTGTGACTAACCTCACCACCCTCAATATAAAGCCATAGGCAGCACTTTCCAGCAAGCAACCTCTGGATTCTAATTGAATTTCAACTGTACACACTTTTGGTTATTTTTAATTTGGTTATCCATTTCATGTTTGAATGTTGTGCCCCATATTTAATTTTAATTTCAGTGTTTTACTATCTATCATTAATGTGAGTATTCACGACCTGACAAGGGGCTGCAGATGAATACTAACTTTTAGCTAATTGTATATAGTACCTTACAATTAAATCATTTAAATAAAATAAACCCATTCTGTTTCTGCAGCCAAATGCGATGTCTAACTTTCTAATGTAAGCTGGTTTAAGCATCCATCCATCCATCCATCCATCCATTTTCTAAACCCGTTTGTCCTCAACAGGACAAACAGGGAGCTGGAGCCTATCCCAGCGGTCATAGGGCGAGAGGCGGGGTACACCCTGGACAGATCACCAGTCTATCGCAGGGCTGACACAGAAACATACAAACACATTCACACTGTCATTCACACCTACGGGCAATTTAGAGTTCCCAATTCACGTGACATGCATGTCTTTGGAGGTGAGAGGAAGCAGAAACTAAATCCAAATGCAGATTTATTAATTCTATTTCTCTCTTTCTTTTTTTTCTTTTTTGGTTTGATGACTGCAGATAAAGAGCAGAATGGTTTTATAGATTTGGAGATGCTGCCACCAGAATTGGGTATCACCATACTGTCGTACCTGAACGCTACAGATCTGTGCCTGGCCGGCTGCGTATGGCAGGAGCTGGGACATGATGAATATCTGTGGCAGGGGTAAGATGGATGGATGGAAATCATTCTGTTGTACGGCTCTAATGTCTGTCAAGTTAGAAAGATTGAAGTTGTTGTAGTGAAACAGTGATCAGATTGAGTCATAAATTCTACTTGTTAACCAAGATTTATTCTGGACTGCTGCATTGAGACTCTCAATCAAATCACTGTATATGGGCCAGTATTTCCTAATGTTGGTCCTCAGGGCCCCTAACATTGCAGGTGTGTTCATTTGATCAAGAGTTGGTTCCTCCCAAATCTTGATCCAGACCCAGACAAATAATTTGACATCTTGATTTTTTGAAATTAGATTAAATTTGAGCCTGTGAACATTTCCCTCATATCCAATATTTACATAAACTATGTGAAATTCATTTACAGCATTCTATTCTATTCTGTTCTATTCTATTCTATTCTATTCTATGCTGTGCTGTGCTATTCCATTCACTGTCTGTCTGTCAGGTTGTGTAAATCTACATGGGGTCATTGCTCCATCTACAACCGAAGATTACCAGCTGGCTTCTCATACAGGAGACTCTACCTACAGTTGGATGAAGGCAGCCTGACATTCAATGCAAACTCACAGGAGGTAAACACACACACACACACGGCCAGATTTACCTAAATGGAAATCACATTGCAGATTTGCAAAACAGGTTGTGCACTGCCCCAATGATCAGACATCAGTTTTTGACCATTTAATACAAGAAAATGAAGTTACTGAAAACAGTCGGTAATTCTGTGTGTTTGTGTGTTTGTATGTGTGTGCGCGCGCGCACGCATGCGTGTGCATGTGCACCCGTGCTGCCTGGAGCAGTGATGTTATGTGTGTGATGACGATAATGATGTCATGTCAAAGTGGCTTTGATGTTTCTGTCACTCTGTCAATTGAACATCAGAGTTTGTGTGCATGATGAATTAAGGCTCCTCCATTCACAAGCGCTCTCTCGCTCTCTCTCTCTCTTTCTCTCTCTCTGCAGGGAATTAATTATTTCATGTCTAAAGGTATACTTGTGGATCATCCTACTGAGCTGGCTAAATTCATCTTCTACACCAGGCGGCTCAACTGGAAGATGCTGAGGATTTACCTGGATGAAAGGTCAACACATAACACGCACTCACCCTAGTGACATGATTTTTTTTTTTTTTTTTTTNTTTTTTTTTTTTTTTTTGTGCTGAAAGTTGAAATTAATGCATTTGAGGTGATTCACTATACAATAATTGCTGTAGTTCAGTTGCTATACGAAAACTGTTTAGACACTGCGCCCAAGAACAAACAAGAGTGGAATTTTAGAATTAGAGCCCTACCCATACTGGCTGATACCAATATTAATACCTTAGATAACCGAAAAAAAAAGAAAAAAAACCTAGGCTGATATTTGGTTTTTACATACATAAAGTATGTACATGCATACATACACCCCAGAAACATTCCCTCAGATCTGAGTCATAAAAAATTGTGAAAAAGATACTACTGAGGCAGAATATTTTGAAGTTTAACAATAAACTTAGCAGACTGTAAATGTTGAACAATAAACTTGGCTGAAGAAAAATAATGACCTGTGAAACAATTGATGTACTTCACTTTCTTTTTTTATATCTATAATTATCAAATATCAACTGTAGGTTTATTTGGAATCTAAGAGAGCTAAATGGACTGTAGATGGGCCGTGCCTTATGTGAAGTGGAAGGCAGAAAAATTGTCTTGCCTTGTTGTCATGTATGTGTCTATGTGCAGGCGTGATGTCCTGGATGAACTGGTGACTCTCCATAACTTCAGTAATCAGTTCCTCCCCAATGCACTGCGGGATTTCTTCAGACACATCCACGCACCAGAGGAGAGAGGAGAGTACCTGGAAACGCTCATCACCAAGTTCAGCCACAGGTTCTGTACCTGTAACCCTGGGCTGGTCCGAGAGCTGGGCCTCAGTCCTGGTTAGGATTCACACACACACACACACACACACACACACACACTGTGCTCTGTAAATTTTGTGTTTTATGTGTGTATGTGTAATTTGACCCGTACAATGGCATGAAAAGGTCATGAGATCCACAAAATCAATGCACATTGAACATTCATATCAAATTAGACATATTGCTCTGGATCAGCGTCTTGCCTGAACAGATGGACTGACTAATCACCATCACAAGCATTAAAATGTGGTGATAGTAGGAAGTTTTTTATTTGCCTGATCACAGCAATGCTGATAAACTTCCTGTCTGACCTGCTTTCTCAACTAAGAAAAGAAAGGGAAAAGGCATCAAAGTTTTGGTTTTTAAGTCATCCCTGGCTTCAGTATTGTCAGTGGACCATGTAGTTACCAGTTCAGAGCTTTGTTATCACCAGCAGCCTATACAGTAACAATCCCTGACTTTGACATTGCTAACTCCTTGGATTTGTTAGTGTGATTGGATGGATTAGTGTTATAGTTTTGAGTCCAAAGCTAAAAAAAAAAAAAAAAANAAAAAAAAAAAAAAAAGAAAAAAAAAATGCTTTTCTGAAGGCATCCACTTCTGTTCCAGTGCTGCTCTGTTACTCTGTGTGCAGTTTGAAGCACAGCAGTGGAAAAGAGCCTCACCAAACCCAAAGAACACGACACAAAATTTACAGTATTTATGCCTAGTATATAGTCTTTGTACAGAATGATTCTACAAGGTGTTTTTTTTTTGTTTTTTTTGNTGCCTAGTATATAGTCTTTGTACAGAATGATTCTACAAGGTGTTTTTTTTTTGTTTTTTTTGCTTTTCATATTTTAATATAGACATTTAATATAATATATTTTTTTTTACATTTATTGATATAGCTTTATCAGCAAATTTGAAATTGATCACTGGAATAGTATTAAAAAATGGCACTTAAATCTTGAAAATTTTTGAAACAGGTTGGTATGTACGAAAATATGTTGAAATAATCTCAATATATTGGCAGATTTTTTTTCCAACTTATTTAAGAAAATAAGACTTTCAAGACTTAATAATAGAAAAAAATAACTGCAGCAAGATGGAGAGTTTTGGAGCAAAGTTGCTGATATTGTATGTTGTCCATTCTTTCCAGAAGTTTTGTATAATGTGTGTAATGATTATGGCAGCCTCGAGGTGTCGCTAGTGAAGCTTTAGACTTGATATTTTCCTCTTTGTTACTTCATGTTAAACAGCTGTAAACTTCTTGTTTTCTACCAGTGATCAATCATGGCTGTCTTCCCTTGAACTTCTGCTTTCAATGTTAATAAATATAATAGTTTAATATCTCTCTTTGTGTGTACGTGTGTGTGTGTCTCCTGTACAGATGCTGTGTACGTGCTGTGCTACAGTCTGATCCTGCTGTCCATCGACCTGACCAGTCCCCATGTCAAAAACAAAATGTCCAAGAGGGAGTTTATCAGGAACACTCGCCGAGCAGCTCACAATGTCTCAGATGACTTTGTAGGTCATCTTTATGATAACATATACCTGATTGGCCATGTGGCTGCATAGTTCCATCCACTATGTCCAATAGAATTCCTTCTTAATGCACTGAAGAATAGGATTTGGTGGTTTGGGTTCCTATAAAGGTCTGGAAAGTAAAGGACATTATGGAAAAGTTTTTTTTTTTTTTTTTTGTTTTTTTGTTTTTTTTAAACAATTTCCATGTCTTTAAAGGTATATAAAATCAAAGTAGCACTAGAATGATCAGGAAAGCTTAGAATTCACCTTTACACTGTGAGAGAGACGGGATGCCACTAAACATCAATAATATTAATAACTTTTAATTAAAGCTGAGAAACAGAGATTCATTGGACTTGTCTTGGACAAATCAAAGCGAAGAGGAGGTGAAGAGGAGGAAGAGGAAGTGAAGAGGAGGTTTTAAAGTGGAACCCTGAAGAAAAACTCTGATACTGCACTGAAGGCCCGGGACTCCTGATTGGTGGATGGAGATGAAGGCTGCACTCAGCCTGTCACAGACGCTGGGACTGCCATGCTGATTTCCTGTTGGACAGGAAATACTTCACCTTAATGAGTAGAGCAAACAGGACAAAAACGGGCCCATCCATGTATGAAGTGATGCAAGAGACTTGAACAGAACAGAATCACTCACTCANACAAAAACGGGCCCATCCATGTATGAAGTGATGCAAGAGACTTGAACAGAACAGAATCACTCACTCATGTCACTAGTAGCATTTACCAATACAACTTCAAATAAGGCTCATTGTTTTTGGTTTTTACCAGTGGTCTTAATGATTCAGAGTTTATTATTTGAGTAACATACAGTAGGTTGTGCATTATGTCATCTAGAGTCTGCCTTCAACTGCAGAAAGTGTGTGTGTGTGTGTGTGTGTGTGTGTGTGTGTGTGTGTGTGTGTGTGTGTGGCTACATCAAGGAGAACTGGTAGCTGAAAGGTGTTATGTCATCCAACAGTCCTATGGAAGTTGACTGGCATTCTGTTTTGTGTTTTGCATGCACATTACACTTTGCCATTGATAACGCATTTGCAG
The DNA here is from genome assembly GCA_014773175.1 of Lucifuga dentata. Lineage (NCBI taxonomy): Eukaryota > Metazoa > Chordata > Actinopteri > Ophidiiformes > Bythitidae > Lucifuga > Lucifuga dentata. The sequence continues at coordinate 40,686 of VXCM01006150.1, forward strand.
ACTATGTGCAGCAGGTAATTATTGCAGCTAGCAAGCTGATGCACTTCAATCACAGCAGCATACAGTAGCTCATCACAGTAAGTGGGTTGTGGTGTGTTGATTGTCATTAACAAGTAACACTCTCCATAAATCCTGTCTGCTCACAAGCCACAGCTCTGTGTGTCCTACCAGCTAGAGGCTCTGAAGCAAAGAATAATATATGATATCATGGTAACCTTTGGCTCCCAAAAGTTGGTAATCATTAATTGAATGTTAATTGATAAGTTGGTCCAACAACAAATTGAAATTGCTTGAAATTTACATGCCTACTTTAACTGATTTTCATAAAGAAAAAACATATTGTATTTCCCCAAGCCAAAATCCAAAATTGTTGTGTTTCCTTCAGCAAGAAGACGTGCAGTTTGCAGTAAATTAGGTCATCTGACAGCGAGGACAACCAGAATATGTTCAACCAAGAGAGAAAAAACAAATGAGTAAGAGTGACGTAAAAACAACCTAACAAAAAACAAAGAATATCTGGCATTTATGCGGCAATTTTTTGATTTTTTTAACCGATTTTTATTATTTAAAATGAATAAGAATGAATAAATTCACAGTTGTTTGGTTTAAATGAAAACCAAAAATAATGAGCCCTCAATAAGAATAATACACTGGAGCTGCACTGTGCTTCAGTCAATCTGAATGTATTTTAAAAGTCAGCAGTCCTTGATATGCTGCTTGCATTATGTCTACTTTTAAAAAAAAAAAAAAACAGTTTGTCCATTGTCAGAATTCAACAAGATCTAGTTTTCTATAGTTAATGCTAATTTTGTGTTCTATTTTATGACAAAAATGAACAAGGTGACAACAAATTGCCTCTGGTGGCATACTATAAAACTATTTAACATAAAAAATATGTGCATTGTTAATAATGAAATCTTTAACTGTAAAAGAATTGCTTCTGGTCATTTGATTAATACAAAATAAACCTGATGTCTACCCAGATTGTGCATATAGTATTGTGGTAACAATTAACCTAATTAAATATTACACAAGCTTTTGGACTTTGGGACTGTAAAAGGGATTTTGGAAATAAATTACTCCAAAAGGTTCCAGAAAAAATTGTTAATAATGCATTACATTTGTAGTGTTTGAAATGCTGAAATCCAACCATGAAAGTTGTTTGTTTTAATTATGAAAATTTAATCCAAAATGTTACAATAACAGTTGTTCATAATATGTGTGGATATGGTCATAGAAGTGCTGAATCCAACCATGGAAGATTTATTAACTACTTATGTAAAATAAAATTTTTAGGGCTGATGAAAAATGAGATATTTTTCCAACTGCATGCCTCACAAGGGACTTTGGAAATTAATTTCTCGAAAAGGCTGCAGTAAAAATTGTTCATAATGTGTTGCATTTGTAGTGTTTGAAGTATTGAATTCAACCATGAAAGTTTTTTAAACCACTTAGAGAGAGTAGCTCCGCAACCATTAAAAAGAAGAAACAGGATAGACCACACAGCCTTGATGGACACCAGCAGCAATGCAACATCTTTGGCTCATATTTAGATAGAACATTATACAGCTGTTGATATCCTTATAAAACATTTCAATAGTAGAAATAAAGTTTCGTTAACTTCTGCATCAGAGAAAGACCCAGACTGTTCTGAATGAGGCTTCAGTTGCTCTCTCTTGCTGAGTCATACTGTAGATCTGACAATCTGTGGCTTCATATGATGATTTAATCTGAGTAAGTTTTGTTGTCCTCACCTCAGTGTTCTGTGGATATTGCTGCTTCATCTCATCGTGACATTTTAACATCACCGCTCTTTATGATGCCCCTGTGTCGGTGCATATCAGGCACATAGGTTTGATGCTGGACTTGAGGTCAATGAATGCATATTTTTCTGCTTATTCTTCTCTTTTCTCCTGATCTTAACATATTAACATACTCTTATGGCCCATAAATGTTTGCAATTAATTTATTGTCTTTTTCTGAAATACTTTGTTGATTGTGACAATGCAATACACTTTTGCATGATCACTTCCAGCAGCCCTCCAGCTAGTTCAGAGCAGTTACAGTAAAGTTGAGAACATGTATGCAATCAAGTCTGAGGTGCTCCTAGCTATCCTATGGTCTTTATATTTATATAACACATTTGTAACTCATGGCCACATGTTAATTTTTTTTTTTTTTTTTTTTTTTTAAACAAGTGTCACCACCAAGACTCCATAACTGGAAAAGAATGTATGTATTTATTTGATTTAGCTTTTCTTGGGGAGTAGTGCATTTGCTCCTGAGCTGTCTAAAAACAACCAATGAGAAGAGTCTTTAGTTTGCCAAACAAGTGACTGGACCTTGATTTTGTTCTGAATTGCTGGTCAGGTGCATGTTTAACAACTGATTTAAAAACCTTGATGAAATGTGGAAGAACTCAGAAAAGTAGGAAATCTCTAAATGGAAACAATTAAGAACAGTATCCCTATCTGGAAAAAGTACCCAAGTATAGTTCTAAATGTAATTTCTGAATGTGACTTTCCACCTCTGTTTTTAACCCATGAATAAAGTAAAAACACACAGTGCTCAGCGCAGGACTCCACTTCATTACACTTTTACTGAAGGAGAGAACAACATCAAACAGGTTTCACAGGACAACTGTGCTTTAGCCAGAGCCAAGATATGAACATACTGACCAAAGAAACTGAAGATTGAGTCAATCTCCACATCTTCAGTTCAATCTAACAACACTGAATAATAAAATGCACAGTGGATGAGTAGTATTGATACAGAAAGATTCAGAAAAATCGCATGTCAAATGACAACATTTTAGAAATTTACTAGCATGTTTCAATTATTATATTTGCATAATATCCATGCAACGCAAATAGAAGCCCTGTCTCCGCCAAATTCTAGAGACATGTACTCTAAAATGCATTCTTAGCTATGTTTTTTTAATGTTTAGCTATTTTTTTTAATATACTTATCGAGTCTCTTCATGAATATGTTTGTTACCAAAACAAGAACTACATGAGTACGTTCCTCTACCACTCAAAAATTTGATGAAGATGAATAGAACAAGATCTGTTCATCAGTGCTGTGCATATAAAACACAACACTTCATCAGATCATGACCACAATATTTCCTTAATGCACTTAAGTATAATCACAATAATATATTCCATATGCCATACACTCTATATATACAGATACAGTATACAGTATATACTCATTAACAAACGTCAAAACATGGGAATGGAAACTGCCATCACACTCAAATTTATTGACACTTCTGTTAATACACTCATAATGCAAGATAACTCAATCTAAGTTATTAACATTTTTTGATTTATTTCTCCCACATTGTTTTATTTGTAAACACAGCACAAAGACAGACTGACAAAATAATTAAACAAGCTACAGCTGATCTAACTTAGAAATGGCAACAGTACTCAATGAATTCAATATTTTCTCTGAAAATTATTCATTCAGATGACAAGCAGTGATTTGATTTGATTCAAAAATAATGATCACTAAGTCTGATGTAATTTGTGTTATTTGAAAAAAAGCATGGAAGAAACAATTATGTTAATCTAGATTAGGAACATCATATTTACAAACCGAATATGTGTCACTTTTTGGATATGTAATAAGTGATACCAACAAGGTGCACTGAAATATGATTTTAATGGGCACCGGTCAGCCAGTCACAAGTTAGTATTCTTTGTGGCCATGATATATGTTGATGAATGTAAATGCATGTGAATAAACTGAGTCTGGATTGGATGTGATCACTCAGTACGTTTACATACAAACTAAACTCAGATTTCTGTCTGAACTGTGATTAAGACAAACATATGAGCACCATGCATACATGGATGAAATGAAAAAGACTCCAGTTTGCCCAATATATGTGAGGTGCTGCTTAATTGTTAATGTGGAAAAGTCCATCAAATGAGGAACGTGAAGAAGATTTATAAGACAATGGATTGTTTACATATTTGAGTAAATTGACTTACAATTGTATAGTCTTGGTCTTTCACTTGGAGTGAGCCAATGTCTATTTCAACTAAATTACAGTGTTTTACATAACATTTAAAAAAAAAAAAAAAAAAAAAAATCAACTATTTTTTTTTTTTTTGCCTTAATCAGAGTAGAATCATTATAAATTGTTAACGTTTTAACATGTATGTAAATGTACTGACTGTCCCTGTGCTGTCCTCATCTTAAACACTCACGGAGACATTCTAAACATTCTGTCATTGGTGTTACTCAACCAGAGGGAGGGAGATATATGAGTTTTCTACCCAAACCAGGAAGCATGGGTAAATGGGCTCAGTGAATATGGTGTGAAAGGTGTAGAGGTGACTTAGTGTGTGTGAGGACACTTTGTAGTAGGACAGAGTGCCAGCAGACCAATCCAGATACACTCCTAGTCTTGGAAAATCAGAGGAGACAGTGATGGGTGTGTCTTTGCTATTGTGTCTGGCACAGTAGCTGTTTGCAGTTGAAAATATGTAATGTTGCAAAGCCCAGGACATTTCATTACACCCAACTCTGGTTTCAGTCGTTCCTTTCCTTGGCATTCCTTTGTATGCGACAGCTATTTCAGTGTACTGATACCACTCCACCTCCCAGTAACAATGCCCTGTCAGCCCCTCTTTGCACATTACCTGTGAAAAGGCATCAAACCTCTCTGGGTTGTCAGGGTAAGAGTGCTCTTTGGTACGCGTCACCTTTTTGTTGTCCTCAGAAATTTCAAGCCATGTGTTTGCTGTGTTTGTGTCCAGGGTGAGATCACAGGTGTCTGACGGAAAGACAAAGACACAGTCTGTTACTTTTCATCCACATCAGCATTTACATTTAAACAACAGTGTGTACTCACACACTGATCATCACATTCATAACTCACACTTTGACATTTCTTGAATTAACCTAAATTTATAGGACATTTTGATACTGTGAGTACTTTTTAGAGGCCATGAATAAGCAAATCTGGGCTTCTTGGTCTTTGTGCACAAAACACAATTTTAAAGTTCTTTTGTATAATATAAGTCTTTTCCAAAACAATACAATTTAAAAAGTGTATTGAATAAACAATAGTTTAATTTATTTCAAACTATACCAAACTGCTTTGTTTTCATGTTGCATTTGTCTGTTTTTAGGAATTTATCAAAATGACTAACATGGAAAGTTGGGCCATGAGCCAAGAAACAAGTGATGATATTTTGGAAAGACAGAGTCATCATACAGACATGAAAAGCATTATTTTGTTTTGGCTCATGACCTTGTAAATCAAGAAGTGTGCAAGGAAAGCTGTTCTTTGATTTCTTGGCTCTGGGTGTGGCCTATCAGTATAGGCCACGCCCATTATCACTTTTATTGTGTTCTCTTTTGAATTATTTTTGCAAAATTTTACTCCTACAAATATAAAGCAAATTTCAATAAACCTGAAATATATTACTTTTTAATGCCATTCATTTAATGCCATTCATTTTGAAAACAGGTATTCACTGTGCATCACTGTAATATTTGGCATTGGTCTGCAGCAACATGACCAGTTAAATGACCATAATTGAGTGGTAATTAGTTTGATAAAATCAAGCACTCTTCTCTTCTTTTCCTTTCGGCTTTCCCTTCAGGGGTCACCACAGCGAATCATCTGCCTCCATC
>VXCM01006151.1:0-20852 GCA_014773175.1 Lucifuga dentata
TTTTTTTTTTTTTTTTTTTAAATCTAAATTTGCAGGTCAAATTCAGGGGGGCGGCTTATACATGAGATCGGCTTATACTGGAGTGTATACTGTAAATACACATTTCCTAATTTGCTGTTAATGTTTTTACACTGATCAATTTGTTCATTCAATTTATGTAACAAGATGGGCAGAAACGGTAACGGACAGTAAAACAAGTTCTACATGAGTTCCAACTTGCATCCTGAAGTGACCCGGAAAACCCTCAAAGTGATCAGCACACACACACACACACACACACACACACACACACACACATACACACACATTTTGTCTGTACCAGTGTACCAGTCTCAGATTTCATCTAGATTACTGAGTGTTTTGCTCTTGTCAGTTTTTGGAGCTGACTGACTCAGTCTTGGCTTAAGTAGTCAATAATCTGTGAGTCTGCTGACGTAAATGTTGCTGTATGCTTCATCCGACCGCCCGTCCTCACCACACCTCACCACTCTGCATGAAGTGGGCGTGCCTGGCGGGGTGGTGGTGTTGGAGAGTTACAAATTTTCGGAAGCAGACCTTGTCAAAGTCACTGTAAAGTGAGTTTCTGTCATCTGACTTGCAGGCACGTCTGAAGAAGCCTCAAGGCTTTAACCTGAGGTTACACCTCCTTGGACATTTGGTTTCAGTCTCATTTTAATGTTACTTCAGGAAAGGAACTTTCTTCAGTTAATTCAAGACCAGACTAAAGTTATTCCATACCCTTCCATGTCTGAGAAAGCCAACTATAATTTAATCTGGTGTGAAAAGCCACTTTAGTGAAAAACTGAAGTTAATTCCTGTCCAAAGTCTTATCTGTTGTCATCTGTTCTTTGTTGTGTTTACAACATATTACTACAATCAACTTATTAGAATTCAAGAAAATGTCTCTTTGTGAGCCAACCATGTATGAGGAAAAAAATAGAGGGTACACCTATATATAGGTCATTATGAAAGTCAGTATTATAATTGACTGTTCCATGGCTTTGCCAGATCAAACTGCTGTGAGGAGTCTGTCAGTATGTTTACACACTTTAACCAATAAAATCAGACATAAAACAGTATCCTATACAGCACAGACACAGGTGGACTCAGAGTGGATAAGCAGGGCAAAAAGGTACAAGGGAGGAAGAAGCGAAGAGAAGAAGGAAGCTACTGAAAAGTAAAGCTGATCAGCAGTGTCTCAGTGTTCCTCCTAAATGTCTTCACTGCTGTTCTCCTGATGGACCTGCAGAAGTTCCATGGATGAGGAACAGCACAGCTGACAGATCTGACTCCACATGTAGCAGCTCCATCCTGGTAGGTGAAGGAGCAATATCTGTTCATCAATAGACGATCAAATGTGGCAACTCCAGTTTCAAAGGTGTTGAAATGAGATCGTCCAGGTACTCATTTCAGCAGGAGGCGACACAGAAAGTAGCCGGTGCATACGACAGTTAAAAGACGTTAATGCAGCAGCAGCAAGCTATCTCAGCAGGAAAAGGAAAACAGTCCCTCCAGTAAAGAACCCACAGAAGAGCTCACAAAAAAGTCACAAAACAAACTAGAAAACAGAAAAAAAAAAATGCACAGGAAAAAACAAAATGAAACAAAAACAAATGAACAGTTACTCAGCTTTACAGCGATTCCTGTCTAATTCAGGTGTTTGCATGACAAGTATAATCAAAGTTTTAATGTGCATTTCATGTGATGCAGCTGCAGAGTTGCAGGTGTGTATGTAGAGGGTCTGACATGCTCCATGTGTGCGGTCGTGCTGGGATGATTCAGCTACGCCATCAGAGCGCTTTGTGGAGGGCTTTTCCACAGTGGGAGTGGAGTGTGGAGGCTGTGTGAGTAACATCATGCAGCTCACAGCGAGAGGCTGCCGCTCGGGCCTGACAGCAAGATGCATGGCCGGGCCAGCCGGGGCTTTAGTGAATGCTGTGCAGGAATGTTGGGAGCTGATTAACTGACTCCTGTAACTCCACGCTGCTCGGCCACAGATGACAAATAAGTTAGTGGGAAGACTTGGCAGCAGTTGGCCTTTTATTAATGCGGGGTCACCTTGTTACAGCACACTCACACTCTGACGACAGCACATTCACTCTTTACAAAGACTTATAAAGACAGTTTACCAGACAGGAATTAAAAAAAAAATCAGATTAAAGTCTGGAGCCCAAGTGGAGGCAAAACATTATAATTATCTCTGAATTTAACAGGCTTGTTTACATAAATTATATATATATATATACACAAATATATAATACTAATGATTAAAATCAGTTTATTTTGGAAATTGTGTATGTACAAGAAAGATTTTTATGATGCAAAAATAAACAAGTAAAGTAAAATACTACAATTTCTTATCACTTTACAAGTAATTTTATTGTCATTTACTCCAGTATTAAAGTCAGCTTCAGGTTCATTCTGAAGCTGCTGACATGAAGCCATACACTACAATTAAACTGTTTTTGTGACATAAACAAAGATCAAAATCAAAATAATAAACTAAATTACTGTACACACCATAGGGTCGGCAAACGGGCCTGTGGGCCTTTGAACAAAATTATTTGGCCCCCCAAGAAATCTGAAGTATTACTATTTTCCAAGATCACATAATAGTTTAGCAGTATTAACACCACAGTATGCTCACTAATACCACAGTATGCTAAATAATACTCACAGTATGCTCACTAATACCACAATATGCTAAATAATACTCACAGTATGCTCACTAATACTACAGTATGCACACTAATACCACAATATGTTTACTAATACTCACAGTATGCTCACTAATACCACAGTATGTTTACTAATACTCACAGTATGCCCACTAATACCACAATATGTTTACTAATACGCACAGTATGCTCACTAGTATGTTTACTAATACTCACAGTATGCTCACTAATACCACAGTATGTTTACTAATCCTCACAGTATGCTCACTAATACCACAATATGTTTACTAATACTCACTAATACCACAGTATGTTTACTAATACTCACAGTATGCTCACTAATACCACAATATGTTTACTAATACTCACAGTATGCTCACTAGTATGTTTACTAATACTCACAGTATGCTCACTAATACCACAGTATGTTTACTAATCCTCACAATATGCTCACTAATACCACAATATGTTTACTAATACTCACTAATACCACAGTATGTTTACTAATCCTCACAGTATGCTCACTAATACCACAATATGTTTACTAATACTCACAGTATGCTCACTAGTATGTTTACTAATACTCACAGTATGCTCACTAATACCACAGTATGTTTACTAATCCTCACAGTATGCTCACTAATACCACAGTATGTTTACTAATACTCACTAATACCACAGTATGTTTACTAATACTCACAGTATGCTCACTGATACCACAATATGTTTACTAATACTCACAGTATACTCACTAATACCACAATATGTTTACTAATACTCACAGTATGCTCACTAATACCACAATATGTTTACTAATACTCACAGTACGCTCACTAATAGCACAATATGTTTACTAATACTCACAGTATGCTCACTAATACTATAGTATGCTAACTAATGTTCACAGTATGCTCACTACTACCACAGTATGCTGATACTACAGTATTCTAACTAATACTACAATATGCTAAGTAATTCCACAGTATGCTAATTACTACAGTATGCTAAGTAACACAAATACTACAGGATGCTAACTAACACTACAGCATGTCTTACTTGTCCTTCCTGCTGGTCTATTTAATAAGTCATACTACTGACAGCGTGAGTGCTGAGATGAAGTCTAATAAAGTTATGAATAACTGCTGAATTTGAGGTTTCCACTAGAATAACCTGTGCAGGAAACCAGCCCAAAAGCAGCCATCATTTTTACTTTACTGGCTGTCAAGTTTCAAAAGACTTTAGCTTTAGAAATGGGTCATGCAATTGCAGAATCTTCCTTTGTTTTATATTTCAGTGTGTAATTTAGTTTTAAGAGTTTAGTATTAACCGCTCCTCATAGTTTTCTGGCTGGTGCATCTTTAAGGCTGGTTTATGTTTACCACGAATGCAGATGCGACACAGAAAATGTGACGTAACGGCGAGCAGAACACAGCAGAGGACGCGTATGAGGGTCGTTACGAGGTCACGCATCACTTGAAATTTGAAACAGTGCAGGCAGCGTCTGTGTGACATAAATGCACCGTCATTGAGGATCTTCACATTTAGAATAATACTTGAGTTGTTTGTGTACTGACTAAAGTTTTTGGTATGTTTTGATGCGTGACATTGCAGTGGTTTGTATTGGAGAGCATTATCTGAGATTTCTAATATTTATATATGAAGTGGATATTTACACATTAGCATAGATTAGAATCAACCTCTGTGTCACAGCGTCAACAAAAGCTGAAAAATAAGCTTCGCAAAGGTAGAATTTATTACAGAGCCGTTGTTTTGGACTGTGTTACCGTGACATAATATTTCATAGTACAAGAACACGATGATATGCATCATGGAGTTGAAAAATGGATCACGTTATCAGGTGAATCTTATCAAAATGACTATCAGTGGGCTTCATTCAGCGGCGTGGAGAAAAAGCAAAGGGCGACTGTTTTGAAAGTCAGAAAGTTTTCTGTCACGTCATCGCTCTGAGCAAACTGCTGTCAGATAACAAGCTGAAGGGAATTTTCAGCTGCTGGTGGGGTTTTGCAGGTTATGACTTTCGGCAACAGTTAATGGATGTTTTTGAAAGATGAATGTTTTCAAAGCCCCCAGGATCAGAGCTGGACTGTGAGGCCATTTTGTTGTAGCGACCACAGTCAAAACCCTGTCGTCTCTTCACTCTGGGACCCACAGAGACTTTTTTTCTAGCACACATTCATTAGAAAAGAGACTAGAAAGGAAACATATTGATGGTCTGACAGATTCAAAAGTTATTTTGTGGGTTTTTAATGTGTGAGCCGTTAGATGTGATAACATCAGAAAGTCAGGGGAAGAAACTTTTTCAGCATGTGCTGGGTGAGGAGTTTCCTCTGGAATGAATGGCTGCCATGTTTGATTCATCATATTGTTTAATACACACATGGGTTTCTTTGCAGTACACACATTTTCTGTGATAACAGTCATCACTGCTGACCAGGAACACTGTTTTCATGCATTTTCCTCCAGATCTCCTTCTGCTCATATCTACACTCAGACTGAATCATTTTCAGCTTAGACTCTTCTTTTCAGCTCATGCTCTTTGTGTAGATCCGTTTGTCTCTAATCACATTTTTCTGTTGACTTTACAAATGAGTTCATCCTGTCTCTAAAATAATAGTCATATAATAGACATTAGTGTTTGTGGAGGACTAAGGTCATTAAGAAATAAAACCATTACTTAAGTAAATGTATAAATATTTCATTACAAGTAGAAGTCATATTTTATGGAAAGCCAAACGCGCCAAAATTAAATATATAAAAATGACATTATGAAATAAATAACTCTAAGCAAAATTCATTATTATGAAATCTTATTTCATAACAACACTTTTATTTCACAATGCCCCGTTTTTAATCTCTTTTTATAATTCATAACACCGTTTTTATTTCATAATAACACTTTTATTTCATAATGTCCCATTTTACGTCTCTTTTTTTTTCTAGTCACAACATGAGGCAATTCGATTCCCCCTTTCTATTTTTCTGAGTTTTTAAACTTGCAAATTTGCAAGTTTAAAAACTCAAAATAATGCCCCTCTTTTTTTTTTTTTTTTTNTTTTTTTTTTTTTTTTGACTTGTATGGCCCTAATACACTGTTGTAAGGGTTCAGCACACTCTTAGAAAGGACGTGTTAAAACTGACACAGACTGAGTTAAATTCTTACACACCAGTAAATGTGTTTTAGGACAACACACAATGTGTTAACTTTGACATAATCACTGTGTTAACGATAACACAGGAAGCGTGTCGGGAAGGTTAACACAAAGATTTGTCATGCTAACACATTATGTGCTGTCATTGAATGCACACATTGTGTTAAAAACCACACCTTAAACCCAACACAATGTTATTATTTAACACAAAATTAACTCAAGCTAATAAAAATATATATTTTATGTAATTTCAGGTTTCAACACAAACAAATATATGGTGAAACTAAAGATCATGTGGTACATATCACAAACAACGGCAAAATTATTTGAAATTAACCTATATGAACTAGTGATGCACACATTAACAACCAATTTTAAAGGACCATACCATCCACTTTTTTACGTTTGAGCCTAATATATTAAATTTTCATACCTTTTACGTTACTAACAATCATTTTCCAAAGGATAAAACTGTATTTCAGCTTTCCTGATAGTTTGCAAAACCTCTTAATCTTTCAAAATCAAATATTCAAGTGATACACCCACCTTAAAAATCCATGTTTCTCCTGCTAATAGTTACACAGCCTTATGAAGTCATGGTCCTTTAAATTTTTCCATAAACACAGGTCTTCTTTTGGGACTATATTCCCTGGTGGAGGCATACATTCACTCCACGCTTTTTATTGAGCTTAAACACTAAAATTACATAACTTCTACAAAAAACCTGAATACACGTCTTGTTGGTGATGATGGATTACCTGTCCCAAGAATGCTGGCTCATTCTACAAAATGTGCTATATCTCATGAATCACTAAGTCTGTTGTTACTAAATTTGATGGAGTTATGCACACATTACTTATGCAAAGACAGAAACATTAGGCCAAACTCAGTGACGGCACTATAACAACAATAGTTACATTTTGTCAATAACTTCTGAGCCAAAATGATTTTTCAGAGCATTTTGATTTTATTTACTAAGAGTGCCAATATTCGTGGAAAGCGCAGTAATATCACACAGATGGTACATACATGTTTGAATGTATGTTTTGACCAATGCTACATGTTAGTGAAGAGTATTACCAGCTGTATAAATGATTTATGTGTTCTTTGTTTGATAATTGATAGAAAAATGCCTTGTCTTTCCTCCTCAGTCCCAGGGTCTTGTAGAAACTGCAACAAGGGGTCCTCTTATCTCTCCATTTTCTGTCACAAAAAAATAAAATAAAAAATAAATAAATAAGATTTAATAGGAGAAACGTGAAAAAATGACCATCTTTCATGTTATAAAACTGGCATCAATGTTAACTTCACTACAGTGAAGTGATACAGCAAAGCCAGCACACCCAAATTTATTAAAGTTTTTTTTAATTCATAGATTTTTCCTGTTACAACAAAGAATAGCACCACTGATTCATGTTTTAATTGACATTAATGCTATTTTGTGTAGAATGAAGCAAAGCTTGTCATTAAACCAAATATAGGGAAAAAATGCAAGTTTGTTTTTAATGCGTTTAACTTTCAGCGAGTCTATCTTTAATGCCAGTTCACTTTTCTTTTTTTTTTTAAATGTGAGTTTATGTCAAACAGACGTGTGATAACATGGTCCCTGACAGCCGCCACAGTCCAAATCCTACCTGTTTCTCCTCCATGATCACCCAACGAAAATATGCGTCCTGATGGGAGAGTTTTGGTGACAAACGCTCACACATGTCGAATGTTTCTCTCTGCATTTAAAAGTTTTAACCTGCTGATCATATTTTTTAATATTCTCTCATCTTCGTCCATTGATGCGTTTGGTTTACATCTCAGAAATGTGTGCATGCGCAGCTGCATCCAGAGTGTTTCAGGTCAAAGCTGTATAAACACAGGTATCACATATGGGTAGCCATTACCATGACAATGCTGGTAATGGTCGGTTAACTCATATTAACACAATATAACACTTAAAATGACAATCCTTCAAGATTATAATACCTTATTAATCAATAAACACCACATACAGTTATTAGAGGGGTAAATACCTTAAAAAAGGAAAAGTAGTGCAGGAAGAACAGAAATGGTGAAGCTATGTGCTTCTTCTCTCCCTGTATTGGACAAAGGAGGGAAGCTATAAGGCGTTACTCTTATTCTATTTAAAAATATAAACCTTAAAATATTGTTAGCTTACCTTTATTCACTGACGAACAGCCTCAGTTTGGCGTTGACAGCCACAGGTGTTTCTGCTGGATCACAGGTTAATGATCTGGTGTTAATGCGTTAGTATCTCGTGGCCACACTTGAAGTATTGCATGGCCATGCATTACTAAATCATGGCCACAGCTTAATATCTGTGGCCACGCATTACTAAGTCGTGGCCAAGCCTTTTTTTTTTTTTTTTTTTTTTTTNTATCACCTCCGGGCTCTGTACAAAACAGAGCATTACACATGATTAGTGTAGATTTTCACCACAGAATGTTTGAGTGCAGCAGTCATTAACTCCAGGCCGTTACTCAGCCAGGATTCCCTCTCTGTTCAGAAAGAAGCTACACTTCCTGCTGGTGCTGACCCTCTGAGATTACTGTCACACCGCAGTGTGTGTGTGTGTGTGTGTGTGTGTGTGTGTGTGTGTGTGTGTGTGTCATGCTGCTAACAGCTGCGTTTCCACAGAGATCAGCTTTGTGTGCTCACGTGACCAGCAGATATGACACATACAACCAGAACCAAAACCATTCAACAGGAAAACCTGCTGTTACTGTGTCAACATACGGAGACAATCATTAGTGTCGGGTAGGGCTGGACGATATGACACATTTTCTATCACAATATATATACTTTTTTATTGATCGATATCGATATATAGTATATCACGATATCAATCATGGCAAAGTTTCTGCTGCATTTCAAGCCACTTGAGCTGCAGATTAATTTTAACATTTTCTTTATGCGTGTTCTGAACTTAAAAAATAACCAACAATGTATGAACGGAAAAACTGCAAGTTACATCATCCTTAATAACTAATAACTTTAATCAGCATCCTAAATCTCTTTTCCAGCAGTCCGTATTGATATAATGTCTTTTTATAGCATGTGTGACGTCTTAGTGTCTTTGTGTTTTGTGGTCATATGGTGTGACATCAGAAAAAGCAGACTGTAGGTAGTTTATTGGCGTGGAGCGTCTCCGTCCCGGTGGACGGGTTTGAAGTCCCTGCTGTGTGACCCGTAAGATGGCAGCACTTCAGACGGTAAAATAAGTTTGCTGTACAGCCGTGCTTCATCAGCACGTTACAGTGAACATGGCCGCTCTGTTTAGAGTCAGACTTTAGAATGANGTAAAATAAGTTTGCTGTACAGCCGTGCTTCATCAGCACGTTACAGTGAACATGGCCGCTCTGTTTAGAGTCAGACTTTAGAATGATTTTTTACCTTCTTATCCACAGCGTCTCTTTCTCTGGGACGTAACGCTGCTAAACTTTACTTTCTTCATCATCTGATCTTTTTCTCTGGAGTTTCATCTTTCTGACATCTTTGTCTGACTTTTGTTCACATATCACCACGCGGGCTGCGGCGTGTTCACATTTAGCTACATGCTGCTTTGAGGAAGTAGGCGGAGCTTATTATGACACTGCCACCAGATTGGCTAGTTTGTTCCAGTTCTGACAAGCTACTAGCTGTTTGAGCCGTCATTAACTTATTACTATTTTCTATTGATTTTATATTGACGTCCTCATTTTTATATTGAAGAGTTTTTTATATTGTGATTTACTACTTTATTATCTTATATCAATTATACTGTCCAGCCCTAGTGTCGAGGATGTTTAGCATCATTAGTGTGAGAAAATAACAATTAGACAAGTCTGCATTTTCTGATGAAAATGAAACATGTTTGCTGCTTCAGCGAGACTTGCTGTGTGTGTCTAGGTGGTTACAATGCTGTTCTGGGTGGTTGCTATGATGTTTGGGGAAGTTGCTTCAGTATCAATAGGTAGTTGCTAGAGTGGTTGCTGCAGTATTTAGAGTAGTTGCAAAGGTGTTGCAAAGTGGTTTCTGTGGTATTATGGGTAGCTGTGTGGCATAGTGGTTGCTATGGTGTTTGGGACATACCTAGAGTGTTGCTAGATGGTTGCTATGGTGTTTAGGACATACTTAGAGTATTGCTAGATGGTTGCTATGGTGTTTGGGACATACCTAGGGTGTTGCTAGATGGTTGCTATGGTGTTTGAGGCAGTAGCTTGGATGTTGCTAAGTGGTTGCTATGACACTGTAGGTGGTTGCTAGGGTGTTCTAGCTGGTTTCTAGGGCATATGGGTACAGTAATATTAATTTGGGTTGACCTGAAACTTTTTACAGCCAAGTTTTTAACCAACATTGAATTGTGGTAAGTAATGATGAGCGATATGGCCTTAAAATAATATCATGATATCTTAAGGTATTTTTGCAATAACAATATGCAAAACTACTGTACATGAACAAATGTTTTATAGGTAATTAAATAATAAAATATTGCACATTGTACAACATGAGTAAAATTATGTATAAAGGAACAAAAGAGTTTCCCTTCAGCAAAAGTATAAATAAGTACATACTGTAATATTTTAGTTTGTCAACAATTACTCAAATTAACTTATTGTACTAGTCTTCAGCAGAATATAAAACAAATAATATCACCCAAAAAAATCTCATATGGCTTCAAATGTTAAGTGTACGCTTAAACAGCAGTACAAAGCCCTCAACCCAAATTTAAACATTGAGAAAAAATACTATTAAAACTTAAAATATAAAATAATCTTGAATGTGTTGTGAAAATCTAAACAGAAACAAAATGGACGACAGTCAAAAGAGATAGAATATGTGAAATATGCCACAAATTAGAGCCTGAGCTAAGTTCAGGGAGGTGTTTAGCAGGCATCCTGATGAGTCTGACCCTCCTGATGTCAGAGCTCTGTACCTGAGGGAAATCCACTCATTCAGATAACTTCCTACATCTTCTAGAATTTGTCCTTTCAGAATACTGGAGTCGAGGAAGAATATGTCGCATCATAAGAAAGGACAAATTCTCTCCTTAACAATGACAGAAGATTCATATGGAGCCTGGTAGAAGTTTGCATAGATGTTTGATGTAGTTATTGGCATACAAAACATACAAAATATAGAAAATGCACAAAAGGCACAGTCACAGATTAGAGCCAGTCATGGAAAGAGACTTCCAGGTAAAAATAACGTACAGAGTCTGAACTGGTCAGATGTCGAGATGTGACAGTTTTTTTCTTGACAGTGTTGGCTGCCAACTCATTTTGCATTTTGCTCGGGACTGTCGAATCATCTGTCTAGGTAAACATGCATGCATGTACGCATATATGTATGTATATACTGTATGTAGGTACAGTAGGTAGGTAGGTAGTGTTTCCCACAAGTTGAAAATGTACTTATGGCAGTAGGCAGGCATGCTGTGTATCCAAGCAGCTGTAGATCATCATGTCATCAGCTGTGACAGGACGAATCTGATTGGTTGTAGAACATCATATGAAATGTTTCCAAATTTATAAAGGAAATTTTTTGATCACTGCATATGTTTCATTTTTCAGTCTGCCATTTGTAGAATGCTAGGGTGCATGTGCGCGCGCACACACACACACACACACACACACACACACACACACGTCTGAAATTACAGTNGCGCACACACACACACACACACACACACACACACACACACGTCTGAAATTACAGTGCATGCGCTCCCAAACTCTCAGCTTAAAAACACAGTGAGGACGGCTGTTTGTGCTGCAGGTCAAAGTGCTTCTTTACCTGCAGCAGGTATTTCTGCTTTCTGTCAGGTGAACGTGTTCAGGTACGACAAATTCAGTTATCAAACCAGGTGGAGACAGAGAGAGACGGAGATGAAGACAGAAAGACAGACAGACATTGCACAGCTCTCTCTCTCTCTCTCTCTCTCTCTCACTAGGTAAGTAAATGAGCATGTATGGGATAGCACACTTGTGCATTTTTCCTTTGAGGGCCTGCATGCACACCTGTATGAGCAGCTGCTTATAAGCTAAAACTTATTCTGGATCTTGGATCCAGAACATGATCCAGATCACCTCCAAATTG
Organism: Lucifuga dentata; assembly: GCA_014773175.1. Classification (NCBI taxonomy): domain Eukaryota; kingdom Metazoa; phylum Chordata; class Actinopteri; order Ophidiiformes; family Bythitidae; genus Lucifuga; species Lucifuga dentata. The sequence continues at coordinate 11,936 of VXCM01006151.1, forward strand.
TAATCACATCTTCCTCTAAACATTATTGGTCGTCCCCTGAATTTCGTCCAATTCCATCCATAACTTTTGAGATATCCTGTTAACAAACAGACAAACACAGATGATCCTTGGTAACAACACAGCCATGTTAGGCTATGATCATATTACAGACTGACGTGGCCCAAATCCAATATTTTTGCCCCATGTGATCAGCTTTGATTTTTTTCCTGGTAATGTAAACGAGCCAAATCTGATTTTTTTCCCACTTTCACTATTTGACTGTTGCACACATGACATTTTTTCTTGTTATTCTTGTATGCATGTAGCTCACATTTTAGGTAAATCTGCACATGCGTGACAATTTAGGACTCAGCGGTGTCAGGTCAGATACACGTCACATACAAATGTGCAAACACACACAAACATGAACCATCAACCCAAAAAGATCAAATTTAAGAAAACAGAACTGAGCATTAAGGTTTGTAATGTGAACGTACAGTAGCCTCATTCATAGTGATTCTTTTCATAGCATTCCTCCTAACACACACACCCACACACACACACACACACACACACGCACACGCACACATATCCTATTAAGCTGAAAATGACTCCCTGAATATCTGTAATAGATCTTAACTGGAGCTATCTGACAGCTTATTCCAGTGCGGGAAAGAGAATCTATAACAAAGCCAGAAGCCAAGAAACTTTGACTTCCTGTCTGATTTGAGTTTTAAGGATGGATCATGTTTAGTCTCAGACGCTGTTGTAGGCTGATAGGTACTGTAATACAAACTCCACAATACCCTGACAACCAGCTTTTTGGCTCCCAAATCTTAGATACCGCTGCCAAGAGGTCATGTGATCAGCAGCGTTTCTTGGTTGGTTTGTTAGAAAGATATCTCAGAAAGTTATGGGCAGATTTGAATGAACAGATAGATCATGGGGAACAGATAGATCATGTCCAGAGGAAGAAGTGATTAAATTTAAGTTGAGATAAATTCATAAAAATTTAATTTTGGAGGTGATCAACCTGTTGGTGGCGCTGCCGTACCCACTTTTACATTTTAACCTGTAACCTTTGAACTATAAGTCATAGGATATCAAATCCTTTCTTTCCTGGATTTCCTGGGTCTAGATGCTTCCAACCATATGGTCCAAGTCCATGTCTGCCTGACTAGATTTTCCACCATTTTGAATTTTTTTTCACTTTTTCTTCTCTTTTTCTTTCTTTACACAAGATTTTGCACTTAGAATGTCTGTTTCAAACCAGAAAAAGTTATCACTTTGTTTTTTTGATCTTCCTTACTGTTTTGCTACCTTTGGCTGCCAACTCATTTTGCATGTTTGAGCCTAATATATTTAATTTTCATACATGTAATGATATTGACAATCATTTCCCAAAGGATAAAACCGTATTTCAGCTTTCCTGATATTTTGCAAAATCTCTTAATCTTTCAAAATCAAATATTCAAGTGGTACACCCACCTTAAAAATCCATGTTTCTCCTGCTAATAGTTACGCAGCCTTATGAAGTCATGATCCTTTAAATTTTTCCATAAACGCAGGTCTTCTTTTGGGACTATATTCCCTGGTGGAGGCATACATTCACTCCACACTTTTTATTGAGCTTAAACGCTAAAATTACATAACTTCTATAAAAAAAACCCTGAATAAACATCTTGTTGGTGATGATGGATTACCTTTCCCAAGAACGTTTCAAATATCAACAAGTTGCTTTTAATAGCAGAATGAACTGAAACCAATGGAGGTCTGGAAGGTAGGAAAAACATTTTTAATTCACCATTCCAGTAGTATGCTTTGGGAAATGATTGTCAGTAACGTTACTGTATGTGTATAAAATTAAATATTTTAGGCTCAAACAGGGAAAATGGATGGTATGGTCCTTTAATTCTGATTACTATGGCCACGGTAACTCTGAAAGAACTCTTTGAGCTGACAGAAATCAGAGTGGTTCTGTGTAGATGTATGAGCTTGGTGTGACGCTGACATAATGATCTCACCTCCTGCAACACGACGGCTCTTGATGTTTGTAGTCATGTTTGGAACACAATGATTCTGTATTCCTCCTGCGTTCAGTCTCAGATCTGTGGCTTTGTGTCTCTCATTCCTTTATTGATTTGCAGAGATGTATTGGTTAACATCTAGATCTCTAATAAATAAATACTGTAAGCAAATATTCAGTCAGAGGATGCAAACAGCTTACCTCTGGCTACAAAATGCTGAATATGAATCTGCTGTCAGGAAAGATCTTCTCCTAAACTGTCGTGGTAAAGTGATGGTGAAGTTGGTGCTGAGGTCTTCTCTGTCTTCTCTGTGTCAGACTGAAGGAGGTATCTGATAACAAATATGCAACAGTTAGTTCCAACCAAGAATTTTCATTGGACAAGAGGCATTCCAGGAGTGCTGATATAGAGTATAACAACACTTGGACTTTTAACTATACATAACACTCCATACAGATGTTCTAATAACCGTTAATTACATTAACTGGAGACCATCCATAGAGAACAGAAACAATGGAGCAGCGTTCTGTCTGATCAAGCTGTGAACTCATCACAATCACACATCAGAGCTCTGCAGGGGCCTCAGTGTTAGGCCCNTTTTTTTTTTTTTTCATCAAAACAGGAAGTTCAGCTCTTTTCAAAGTAAAAGTAGCGGCTGTCAGGAGGCGTGTTATGATGTGAGTGGAGAGAGGAGAAAAAACAAATAAAAGCTTGAGCCCTCCCAGGCCGAGCCAGTGTTGTGAAATTCAGCTGAAGCTCGGCCTGATTTGTAAATTACCTCGGGGCAGCTGGACTCATTCTCCATATATCTCCGTATAGAGCTCATTGAGGATCGGCATCACATACAATATGTCATTTCTTTCTGGAGAACTTGGGTACTTCTGTTTACTTCATCAAATGCTGCAACCCATTGTAGCATTTGATGTAGTCCATTGTAGTCGGAACTCAGAAAGTTCTGCTGATTTTCCCGAGTCCTGCTTTAATTGTGTTCTGGTGCTTCTGCTCGGAAGATCGTAGCAAGTTCATATTTACACTGCAAATCTATGAATGCTAGAAACATCAACAGAGGATCTAGCCTACATGAATTATTTCTGCATGATCTGTGAAGAAAAATGACATACAGTATAATATAGGTGAACTGTCATGTTCATCTTTGCTCATAAAAATAACATTTCACAGCTGTGCAATAGGTCAAAAACTACAGAATGCTTGAAAACTACAAAATGAGCAAAGAGAAATCTGTTACCATTCAACATGTGCGCCATCATGCTGTGGACATCAGGCGTGTTTGTGTCAGATAAGTCGGGCATGATGAATCTTGCAACGGAAAATTCCAGTTTGAATAATCGTTCATTACGGTTTTCCGTGTCGGAGGTCAGATTTTTCAGAGTTTGATGGATGGCAGCAAAAGTCACACTTGTTGCTTTTCACCACGAGTGTTTTGAGCTGCCACTTAAATTATTTGTACAAATCAGTTTCAACCTTAAAGCCTTTTTTCAAACTGACAGTAACAGTCACAGATATCTGCCCCCTGGTGGAGGTTATGTTAACATGAGCTGCTTCCTCATCTCCTCATTGCTCCGCCTCTCCGACAGTTCCGTCCTATCGGAGAGCTGGGAAGCTGAATGGATGCATGAACTTTGGAAGTTTTGGTCTTTGAATAGAATGTGGATAATAAGATCAATGCTGCTGTGTGTAGTGTCTTGTGTGTAGTTTGCGGTGTATTGTGTATTTTGTATTTGAAAGGGACAGAGTGCACGTACACACAGGAAATAGAAGGACCAATAAGGGCTGCCCAAAGTTCTTTTTTGCCTCTGCCAGGTTAATCCAGACATTTTGTGTAGTTGTGGATCATAATCTCAAATAACAATATTACATAAACAAGCAACCTGGAATAATTCATGAAGCGCACAAAAGCTGTTTGGCTGTTATGATTTACACTAATGAAACTTTAATATTACAGTGAAAGGTCGCTCTGTTTAACTCCTGCCTCCAAAAGTTATCAAATAAGAAAAGAATCTATATTTAAGTCATTCAGACCTCTTTTATTATTAATACGCTTAAATGTAACTGTCGATCAAGAAAGTGTTCTTTTAATGCTGGACAGGTTTTAAAGCCGAGGCCTGGACTTCTTAAAAATTAATATGGTTGAGAACATCAGTGTTTGTGATCATCAGCTCTCCTCCAACATGATGTTACATGCTGGATGAAATGAAGTTAGTTGTTGTTGTAAAAGCTTGAATATATATTGTCTGCTTTTGAATTGTAAGATACAGATTAAAATGAGGCGTTTCATTCAAAATATGAACTCTATTGAACCAAAAATTCATTTTTTATAGAACTACATGATTGTAGTCACAAGTTGCTTTGAATCTGTCTGTATGTAGATTTTATTCATAGATTTATTTCAGGCCCAAACTGCAGCCAGCAGTTTAAGGTTTGAAGATTTGCCGTTAAAGGTGCGATAGGTTAGCTTTTTATTTTATTGCACTGCAGCATAAAATGACTATAATATATCTGCTGGGTTCATAGTGTTGTTGCTCCATAATGACTCTGAGATTATCTGAGAGATTTCTGACTTAAAAACTCACTTTTTGGCTCCAAATCTGTTTTGGAGCTAAATCAAAAACAGCAAAACTCGCCACAAATGAGCAGCTAACATTGTTTTCTGTTATACCAAATGTCTATGAAATTCATCCTTATGCCTGCTCATTTCTTCTCATCTCGCTCTTCTACTGAGGAGTAATTATAAAAATACAGAGTGACTGTTCTATTTACACGATACTATTAAAAGCCACTGTAAAAGTCATAAAATAATCACTCTTGTGGCATTAGTCATTATTTCATTATTTCAGTCCCTCATTTGGTGAGTGGATTTACATTTCTTAAAGACTCACAGACCAGAAAAAGCAGCTGTGATTGGTAGGTTCCAAAACAGAGGCCGACCAATCAGAGCGGCTGTTTGTGGTCTGTGGGTTGGACTTCCTTTAGATTTTAGTGGTGTGCTGGATGTGTGTCTTTTATTATTATATTTTTATATAGCCTGTCGAAAAGGCCAATGATGCTGGAGTTAGGGCGAATAAGTCCGTAATTGTCCGCTGTTTCTCCGTGTCAAGAAGATTTTGAAAGAAAAAAAATTATGTTTGCTTATTTTAATTAATATTATATTGTGTAGTGCAAAGGCCACAGGCTGGCCCACTGATGGCTGTGGCCCACTAGGAAAAGTCCCACCTCTCCCAAAGGCCAATCCGACCCTGCATGCAGAGAACATGCACACAGAAAGGCTCCGGCTGACTCTAACCGAGGACAACAGTGCTAACCTCAGGGGCAGCGGTAGGACCCGGCTTATGGGGCTTAAGCCCTGGATATTTTCCACAAAGCCCCAAATCTTTTTTTAATGGGGTGTGTTGAATTTTCTGTAGCATTTTTGCAATTATCCAAATTCAAAGCCAAGGTGGAACTATAGTGTTGTGAATAAAATGGTCAGATCGAATTGGTTGACGGAACGGACGGAATGCACCATATAGCTCTGCTGTTTATATCATTGTAAAGGTTTTTAATTTAAAAAGATTTGTATCTTCATATAGAATAATATTACTTGTTAAAAGATGTAACATGATCTGTTCCATTTCTTAAACAGATGTATCAACATTTATATTTAGCTTTGGTAGATATAAAATAGATTTGGCTATCTACCAAAGCCATTAGCTTCGGTAGATAGCCAAAGCTACCTCATGCCTGGATTTTCCAGTGGAGATCTGGGCTAAGCCCTGGATCTCCACTAACCCTAGATCTGCCGCTGGCTAACCTGCTGCTCAGTATTTCTTATTTATCAAATGAAAATTATGGTCTGGTTGTGGCACTAATGGAAAGTTTGAGGATCAGTAAAAACTTAGCCATCATCCTCTGGGGACCATGAATTTCCACAGCAAAACTCATGACAATCTGGCTTTGTATTTCCAAAGCCCTGACCCTTTTCCTTCACATGCAGATTTTCCTGTCGGCTTCTTCAACTGTGAGGAAAAGATGTTAGATTCACAAAGGAAGTGAAGGAATGACTGATTGAGAGAAGTGAAACGTCCTCGCTCCTCGAGCACGATCTGCTCAGAGTTCAACTAGAACGTTTATCATCATTAGCGAACTTTTCCAAATGGGATGTTTTATTAAACATGTCGGCATATATTAGTTGAACAGTGTAGTACAGCTGGCTGATGTGATATAAGAAGAATTTTGTTGTTTTATGTTTGCTTAGTCATTCACATCTGAACAAACTCATGTAGTGCAGCACCATGTATGGATCAGCAATAGGAGATTAGCCAATCAGCAACAGATTCCTCATAAACTGGCTGTCTGCTTGGTGTAGCCTCCATCTTCTTAGTTCATGTCCAGTAAGTGAGATGTGTGATATTTCACGTTGCTGTGTGGTCAGATTTGATTCTCATTGTGCTGTGGGTCAGAGATGCTTTCATGCCATCTGTCCGAGGCTTCACAAACGCTCCAGTACGTCTAATATTAGCTGCTTTTCTCAGCGGCTGCATGCTGGGGGAAACCATCTGCTGGCTGCTTTTAGGACATGGATGACAGACTTGACCACAATATATTGTAAATCTGTGCTTCTACGGTATTCTTACTGTATACACATAAACACATCTTTATTGCCACAATTTCAATAAAATTTGATATAGCAGTATTCCACAATATTGACTTGGTTCTCCATATATGGAAATCATGTAGGCTTTGAAGCCAATAAAACTTTTTCTCATAAACCAAGAAAATTTTGTTTTTATGTGCACATACAATTTATTTATTTTTCTTCCAGTTTGTCTAAAATAACATAACATGTGGAGTGTTTTATTTTTTGTGAAAGATATTTGTGACAGATGGGATGAGGTCACAGGTGTGTGTTTTCACTGGAGCTTAAAAATAAAGACTGAAATCTTTTACATTTGACAACAGTTTCCTGTCCTCTGAAATAACAATATTAAATTATTATTACATTGTATTATTCTTTGTATTTCAGTAATGTTTAATTAAGTTCCCGTAGTCATAATTGTAAAGCCAATGTAGTTAAAAAAAAAAAAGGTTTGCATGAAGTGATAAAAATAATTGAATGGTTTTGTGGTGAAAATGAAAGACTTCCTGCTGCATCGAATCGTTTCCTAAATAATCATGAGAATCAAATGATCAAATCAAATCATGGTGCTAAAGATTTACACACCTAGTTTCAAGTATTGATTGATGACATGACATTGATGCTTCATATCTTATAAACATACATTTTGTGGAATACTCTTCAGATGCTATAAAATTCCTTTAGAAAAGGTTTAACAGAGATATCTGATACGACTCTGCAGCTTTTCTGAGATTTTAAGCTTTTCTTTAGCTCGTGTTCAGCTGAGTGTGATCATTCTGAGCACGCTGCCGAAAAGAAAGAAGACGTACAGTATATCTCCAAAAGTGTGTGGACACCTGACCATCACACCTATATGAGCTTGTTGGATGTCTCATCCATCCATCAACTCTTTTGGGAAGCTTTTCCATCCATCCATCCATCCATCCATCCATCCATCCATCCATCCATCCATCCATCAACTCTTCTGGGAAGCTTTTCCATCCATCATCCATCCATCCATCCATCCATCCAGCATCTACTCTTGTGGAAAGTTTTACACTAGCTTTTGAATGTCTGTGGGAATTTGTGCCCATTCAGCCAAAAGAGCATTTGTGAGGTCAGGTGCTGATGTTGGATGAGAAGTCCTGGACTGTAGTAAAGAACCTGTCATATGGATTTCAGCATTCTTTTGAGGTGTCAGTTTATAGACTGTAACAGTCTATAAAAATACACTGGGCCACATTCATAAAAAATCATGTTAAGTATGCAGCGTTACACTAAAAGTGCTATGACAACTGAAGCTCATTACTAAAACTTCTCTCATGTTAACCAGAGCACTGTGTCACGTTAAGCTAGCATTGTCATGTGAGTCACAGGTAAAAGTCAATGAGGATCAGCATGTTAACGAGCTGCTTGTTATTTAAGATTCATCCTGATTTTACAGCATTTTACACGTTAAACCAGCAAAGAAACGTATATTCTGCTTCAGAGCTCCACACTTTAAAAGACTGACACTAAAATAACAGGTAAACGAAAACATTAAACTTCTATGTATGTGATCACTGTCTGTGGGGTGGGGTGGAGGATGGTATGTGTNGATGTGCACAGCAGAGGTCTGTACCACGAAGCACGGTCAACAGATCCAGGGTTTCTTTGCCTTACCTGCTCTACAAAGCCTAAAACTCCAGTCAGAGATAACGGGTACCACGACGGTGGTTATCAACCATCTTTGTCAACCCAGGCTTTCCTCATCAAGCTCTTTGCGTGTTTACATAAAGGGGGTGTGTCGGCCTCATTTACCTCTACTACTGGACAACATGGACCAATCAGAGCTGTTTATTTCAGTCAGGAAGAGCAAAGTTATCATGTAGCGCTATGATTTCAAACACATCATAACTGCTAAAAGCAATATGTTGCTGCAAATAAGGCTAGGGAGGAATGCTGCAGAAAGTTGCTGATAGTTTATGCGTAAGTTTTCTGTAATTTACCACTCAATGCATCTCACTGCCACCATTTATTCCTAACGTGATGCTGCACATTCTACAGCTCTGACACTTTAAACTTGATGCAGCAGATTTAAATATTATAGTCAAGAACTGCATTTATGATATTGATATTAATTTGATATTATTAATATTTGATATTATTATTATTTAATACTTATTATTAATACTTATTATTTAATATTATATTATTTAATACTTGATATTATTAATATTTACACTGTCCATGTAGGATAATGCAGCCTCAAGGGGGCACAAGCCAGTGTCCACCTTGTGCCGGTCCCAAGCCCGAATAA
>VXCM01006155.1:0-29068 GCA_014773175.1 Lucifuga dentata
AGATGATTCGCTGTGGTGACCCCTGAAGGGAAAGCCGAAAGGAAAAGAAGAAGAAGAAGAAGCTGAGAACTTCAACCAGTAGAGGTCAGCAAAAACAGGGTTTTCAGGATGGTGTTAAGTTACACTTTAAACTGGCTGAATTTAACATCAATTACTGACCAGATCAAGCTTCATTAAGTTTTGTTGCATAGTTGGACATCTCAGGGCCTGCTCAAGTCTTTTTGGGGTCCAGATTTTCATTTGCTCCCACCCACAACATTCGATAAACAAATCTAAAATCAATTTTGCAACATTCTAATTACATAAATTATCTACAATTAAAATCACTAAAGGATAGAAATTAAACTAAAATGAAAATATGTTCAGTGCAGCATCTGTTTTATAACAGGTGCTGATATAATAAGAGAATTGAGTATTTTGGCACTAAGCCCCTGTCCAGCTTCCTCATTGGGCAGATCCAATTTCCAAATAAGAACTTCTCTTCTTTGTCTTTGTCTTCACATTACGCAAACCAAGTTTGCGGATAAATGGAACAAAACAACTGCAGTCAATGTTGCATTGACAGGCATCCATATGTGGAGCCTTTTTATATTTGGTCATAAACAAAAAAATGTCAACAAACCCAATATCAGAAAGTCCTGACAACTATAATCATAATGTGGTCTCATTTTCATCAGTGTGGAATCAAGTTGGCAAGTTGGCCCCTCTCCTTGGGTTTGGACCCCTCCTTGACCACACTGTTGTGCTGGTGCAGTCTCCTCTCGAAGCACAAGTAGGAGGGAGGTGGGGTGAAGTAAGCCATGTTGGTTTTGAATGAGTTTCCTGCTGTAGGAGTAAGAGTAAAATTAGAGTTTTATGTGAATTGGAGGGGGTGGGACAGACGCACGGCTGTGTTGAGACAGAGTGGAATGTAACCTACTTTTGTGGCAACAAACTGCTGTTTATGTTGCTGGTATGTGACAATGTGTGTGAAAAGTGTCTATATTGTATGTGAAACCAGACAATGTTGGTTGCAAACAACAATGTAATGTTTGCCAATTCCGTTAGAATTCAAGGTTTACGAGGAGAAAGTTGGAGCTGTAACTGAAACCAATAAGGATAAGAATAACTGATCATTTGCTTAGTGGCTCTCATGATCCAGATTTCTCCTGGTTTTCTCTTCTACCAGCTAGTTAATTACAGTTAGCTGCATTCACCTGATATTCCGTGTGTAAAGCATCCTTAATTAGACTGCTGGAATGAAAATCAGAATATGAGACACTGATTTAACATAGGACTCATTCCTATGTTCCCTGGTTCCTGTTCCCCAGCTCTATAGCACAAATAATGGGTTAGGGTTATTCTGTTAGCACAGACTTAATGTGTATTAACAGAATATTGAACTGGGGAACATAGATATGCTCCCTTTACATCAAGATTAGAGATTTAACCATTCATTAGGTACACCTACACAATATAATGTCAAATGTTTTGCTCACTCCATTTGAATCAAAGACAGAATATTAAAAACATCCAACACTACAACTCAGTCCATCACCACCAACACTATAGGCTCAGATACCAACAACATTGTCTGCACAAATGTTACTATATTGGGTTCCATTTGATTGTACATGTGTATGTAATCGATGTTTTTTAGGTGGGACATTTAATAATGCTGCATTCTATTTAGGTGTGATATTGCAAGGGCCCTGGTGTGGCACATGATAGCACACTGGCACTAAATGGAACAGAGCCCTTATTAATGTTATTAGCTGCACCTGTGCTGTTCCTGCTGTGACAAGTCAAATTGGGCATCATGAGAAAAATCAAGTAACTGGTAACTCAGTGTATTCTATTGTGTGGTGATGGAGCTAGGTACTACCTCCTCTCTGACTGTAGGTGTGCTCGTCAGTTTAATCTGCTGGTCCAGAATTAATAGAGCAAAACCCAGCAGATGGTTTGGCCTTCTAAGGTGCATGACTGTTCATTCCTGATCTTTCCTAGTATTCATTAACTAAACCATGTGTTCTCTTGATAAAGAGTTGGTGCCTCCCAGATCCTGTTTCATTAAACACACCTGATTTGGCTGATTGGGTGCGGGTAGAGCAGGGAAAGATGATACATATTGTATGCAGTGCTGGGGTTCACCAAGGCAGGAGTGAGGGCCACCGATTCAGTGATGTCTGCTAAGCTCTGCTGACACCTGGTGGACCTTAATGACTAACACAGTTACTATTGTTCAATCATTACACATGGGGAACTGAAATTAAGTTTAGCATCAAATAGATGCTGACTTTCATTTCCTAAAAAAATGCACACAAGTAAATTCACCAGAAAGTGGTTTGTGTTGATTTTATTATTAATAGTACAAACAGTGGAGTTCCAGGCTTAAGTAGTGCATAGAAACCTACTGAAAGGGCTGTTAAATGTAAAGATGCCGTGTATACTGAGGACATTGTTTGGTACACATCATCATAAAATCTGATCTTAACTTCAGAGATACAATCAATCAAAACTGACACAGACATATCTGATTTTTAACATCAGACCTGCTTTATAACAGTCAACACTGATGGGACTTGAACCCAGCAGTACGTAAAGATGAACACTTTTCCTCCAACAGAAGACATTGGACGCATTGATTCCTAATTGTCTGAAGGCTGTAAAAGTCTCTTAACTCAATTTTTCCATTCTACGTGGAGTGTCACACACTCAGACGCATGTTTGTGTGTATGAGGTTGAAGGTGGGAAGTACCAGCATTTGATGATTCAGTCTTTGGTTTGTGGTGATATTGGCAATGTCAGATGCAGAGGATCATACTGATGCTTTTCCATGTTTGTCCATTTATTCCAAATTATGTAAGTTTATAGTAAGCCATTTTCCAAAGCATATTTTATAGATTTTTGATTCCCCCCCCCATGTTTAAAACATTAACACAGTTTACAGACATACATCAATTGGTGGCAGAAAGTAAACCTAGACTGAATTTACTTCCTAACATTGCCATTANACAGACATACATCAATTGGTGGCAGAAAGTAAACCTAGACTGAATTTACTTCCTAACATTGCCATTAATGAAATGGTCCATAATATGAAAACTTAGAGGGTGATTAGAAATCTGCTGTAAGTATCAGTTAGCCTTTACTATTGTTAAAATAATTATTTTATAATGCTTTCACTGATGCACTACACAACTACACTTTCAGCCGTATTACCATGTAATAACATGTCATAAATATCATTAAAACTTACATGATATTCAGTGTAATGATTACCTATGTTGAGCATATTTCAACTTCATTTATTACCATTTTGAAATGATACTTGAAGCTACCTGGAAGCTAGGAAAATGCATTTAAAACCTAGAAATGCTTATGCTTTGGAAAATGGTCAGCAGTAATGTAAAGTATACTTGATTGATAGAAAATGGGCTAAAATATGCAAAATCACCAGTGTGACCCTTGAATACAGCAGCGTGTCTGGTGATCCTACGTTCGTTTAGCAGGTTTGGCTATAAGCTGCTTTTCTCTCTCAAGCTCCTTCTCACGTTGTTGCTCCTTTTCCAAAGCTTCCTTCTGCTTTTGTTGCTGCAGCTTCAAAGCCCTTTTCTGAAAGGCAGGAATAATCGGTGTTTATTCAACATATGGATTTATGAGGGCTGACAGATAATGTCTGAGCCGAACATGGAAAGATTTAATTCAGAGGGGATACAGCTAGCAATGTCATCGATCGATACATGTCACAAACAGTCATGTGAAAGCTGAACTGAGCTGACGGATACCTTGAGCTTTGTCGTCTTTTCATGGAGCATCATCATCTCTTTCCTTACGTTCACCAGTTTATTGTGGTAAAACTTTGCCTCTGTAAACTAAGATCAACAAACTGGATTAGAATTTATGTCTGTAGGCAGGAGTAGGAAGTGTAAATAAGAACATCATGACATTATAATGTCGTCCAAACATACCAGCGAATTGAGGTCCAGTAAGGTGTTACATTCTCTGAACTTGGTTACTTCTTGGTCCAGTGTGTCCAACAATATTAACTGGTTTTGTCTGTTTGAGGCAAAAATGAAACAAATGAATGTCATCAGATGAAAATTTCCCCCAAAAGTCCAACTTACTTATCATAGATTCACAAATCTTTGTACTGTTTGACGTCAACATTCTCGGCAGTTTGCAGCCAGTCTGTTTACTACCCAAATTATACACCTGAGTGTATAATTTGGGTAGTCACAGTCACAGTCACAGGCTGGGTTGGGGAGNCGGCAGTTTGCAGCCAGTCTGTTTACAGTCACAGTCACAGGCTGGGTTGGGGAGAAAAAAAAAAGTACTTTTAGTTGAATTTTAAATGTCTAAATGTAGTTTTCCTTGTTTGAAAGTTTTATCTAGGGACAGATTAGATGTCCTGAACCCTAAATGAGACTTGTTAATGCTTGCAGAATAGAGAAAACAAGTGTAACCACACTGAAGGCATATTGTGCTGTGACGTATATACTGAAATATTCAGCAAAGTGCCTGAAAGTGATTCTGCATGACAGTGTAAATGAAAATCCTCAAGTGGAGAAGTCATGTGTGCCCAGTATCATGAATTTTTTTTTAGGTAATAATAAACTAAATCTGGTGCAATTCAGATAATTGAGGAATGCTTTTTGTCAACACTGGGTATCTGTGTAAGGAAAACCAGTTTTGAGTCATTCAGATAATGACTCTCCTATAGTGTTAGTCATGCTGCTTTTCAGATGCACACCTTTTTTGTCTAACAGCCTGTTTATTTATATTATAGGTTATGTCTATATTTACTATTGATAAAAATTCTTATTGTATTATTTTTTGCTTTCACTGAATCACTGCAAAACTTCAGTTTCAACTGCATTACGACATGATAACATACTTAAACTTACATGTAAGTCAGCGTAATGGATAGATTGTTTCAAGTTGATTTATTATTGAAAAAAATGGAAACCAACAACTACTTCAAAGGTAAAAATCAAAAAATGTGGATCGATATACAGTAAATTAATAAACTAAGCAGTTTAACTGCTTAGTTAATAAAGTAGTAAACAAAATCTACTTGTTTGTGTTTGTGGCATCTTGGTGTGAGAAACAGATCAAAATTCAACAGCACAACTTCTGACTGAGTCAGAAAGTAGACAAAAATGTAAGCAGAGATAATGATTCATACAATGACAGGGAATCAGATGTCAGGATGGACACTGCAGGCAGTCTTAAATGAGTTAATACTTGCTGATGCTGACAGCAAATCATATAACCAACAAGTACAGTGACTGACAATTAGCCCTGCCAGCATAAAATAACCTCCTACAAATCTATCTCATTCTTGGTGATTCATGATGACCATTTCCACCTGTTTCGGTGCTCCGTATCCGTCTTTATGCATGTCGGTATGTTTCTTGTCTGTAAATCATAAAACTGACTGTAGGACATCGGATGAGATGGTAATTATTTAATTTTTTTCAAGTTATGTAGTTACACAGATGAACTTTAATCATGCCAAGACTCACGTGAGTTCTTGCAGGGCTCGTTTGGAGTTCTGTAGATCTGGCAGGTAGTGGGACAGTAATCCCTCTGTGAGTTTATCCACCGTTCTCTTATCCACCAACACCACGTCCTCTACAGGTGCTGAGCTCTCAGGATGCAGCGACTCCTGCTCTGCCAAGGAGTTCTGCCAATGATCTGTTCATCATTTTAGAAAAAAGGGAATCATTGCCTCATAAAAATCCACTCACATAATTAACCACTCTTCATCTGCTCCAGAGGGCTGATGATAGTTAAAACACCTCAAGGGGGTCTTACACTTTTCTTTTATATAATTTGGCTCTCTCATTCTGGCTGACAGCACCTAAAGTAAAATTGCACCTATTAAAGTGATGAAGGCTGTCTTCTCCCTAACATGAATAACTGCTGAAAGGTGTGACTGCTGTTAAATTTTATGTTTTAGGTTAAGTCTGCATCCTTGCAGAAATAGAAATTTTATTCAGGATGTAATTTGTTTAGTAGATTTGGACAACATGTATGGCATCATACTTAACTTTCAATGCTTAAAATTGTGGTTCGGACAAAATAAGCAATTAAAAGATGTCACCTTGAGCTATGGCTCAAGGTGACATCTTGTAATGGACAACTGTAATGGACATTTGTGAGTTTTAATAGACTAAATCATTACTCATTAGTTGCAGCCCTACTCTCACTTTGATGCATTTTGTCTTTTTTTCTTGAAACAAATAAATAAAGGTGTGATAAAGTTTAACTTAGCTGGCTACTCACTGGTAGCACTTCTGCAGACTGGAAGGTAAAAAATAAATTAAGAAAATACAAAGATGTCCAAATGAAGTATTATTATTAATGCCCTATTATGGGATTTTTTTTTTTTTTAACTTCACACCTACATTACACATCACCCAAACTAATCAAAGCATCCATGTGTGGTTTTACAAAGGTAAGACAAACAACAAGACTGGCAGAACATTATATGGCATTTTATACATTGGATAGTAAAAATAATCATTAGTTGTAGCCCTAATGTTCATAGTTCCCCTCTTTGGGGTCTTTCAAAGAAAGAGCTGAGCACGTATTGCCTCCTTAACAAGTTAAGTGCAGTTGAGATGTATAGTTTAAGCAGTACAACAAGCGTCAGGGAGTAGATTTATGTACTGTTCTCAAAAACACACCTTTATTGTGGGGAAGTTCACTTTGGAAGGAAGGTCCTTCATCCTCCATTCCTTCTGCCTCCATGTGCAGCGACAGACTGATTTTACAAAATGAAAATCAGGAACTAAACAGACAGAGAGATTAATATCTGTCATTTTAAAATAGGCTTGAAAGAAAATCTGTTGATCACATCTCGGCAGAGAGAGGCTGAAATGATGAGAAAGTCTTTATCTTCCTCAGCTGCTTCATAATGTGCAGAGTGTGACCCTGCAGCATCCTGCCAAACTATTCCTCAGTTTGTCAGCGTTTTCTACAGTAAACGCCTTCTTACCTGTCTGCGTGTGTTTAACAGCGGCTGTACGTGTGAGGTCTTAGGTATTGTTGGGTAAAGTCAGAGGTAAAGCGAGGATTTTAGTTTGTTGTTGCTGCGTCTGGGAAAAAACCCGTCATGTGACTCATCACACATCATCACGTGACTGCGCACGAAACTGCTACTGTGAAAAAGATTTTTTTTTTCATTTTTTCTTTCAATCTTTATTAACAAGCTAAAAGAACACTGCAGTTCTACCACAGAAATGCTCCAAGCGGCAGATTTGTCGAGCAAATGTAACATAATAAAAGTAAGCACAAGTCAAATGAAATAAAAATCATCGTAACTTCACCATCATTTAGCCGTTTCACACAATGTAGAGGAACTTTTAAAGTTAATTTTGTTTAAAGACACAAAGAGCATCATTCATTAATTCAAATATCAGCATACAATCAGATATCAAATATCAGCATACAATCAGCATCATTCATTAATTCAAATACAATTTCAAGGTTTTTGTGACTTTAAGAGGCATTTTCGGAAAACCCTAATTTAAATCTAACTCTTAAAGATTATGTTATGTATTTTGAATATAAGTATTTTAATACAGTACAAAGATTACTAACATAAATCGTATTATTTTAATGAAAGTTTTCAGGCACAAATGTAAGTTATAAACCGTCTATTTACTTATTAACAATTTTCTTTTGCTTTCAAGATTCAACTTTTTGCTGAACTCTAAAACTGCATGAAAGCAGAGTACCTGCAGTGCCTAATATATATTTTTGATATTTTTAGCTGTAATATAATGTTTATTTTTAATATTTTTCTTTGTATTCTGTTGTATATAGAAACCGATGTATTTGTTACTTACTGATTTGAATATTTTGAATGGAATTTTACATTGAAGTAAGTCATCGCTGTTTAAATAAAGTTTATTTGAAAAAACTAGCTGTGTTACTTCCTGGTGCGAACTCAGAGGCGGTGATGCGGCTGCGGTGTTTACATCAGCGTTACAATGACAGTGTTTTACGAAAAACTGACTAACTTTATTCAGCTGAAAAGCCCTGACTTTGGTAAGTATGACTTTTTTCTTTGGATCCAACTCCACTACACGACAAGTATTTGCTGTTTGTAGCGAAAAAACTAATACGACAAGTGAGCTAATGTTGACTAGCCTGTTAGCCGGTTACTGTTTAACGTTCAGGGTGGACGTATTTTTCTTAAAGGACACATGAACCCAGAATTTACCAGCACAGGTCGCCAACTAGTTAGTTCAAGTTATAATTGTAGAATAGAATAAAACAATAGAAAAGAAAAGAAAAGAATAGTACTGATGTCACACAAACCTAAAGTATATCAAGTATATCAAATCCAATCACATACTTCAAAAATACAATGTAGACTGAGGTCAAAATAAATAAAAGATGCTCATGTGAGCGTTAAATCATAAAACGTGTAAAAAGGGTTACAGTTAGGTTACATGAAACACTTACATAAACAACGATTTTAAGAGTGATAGCAAGTCTTAGTATATTGACTTTAGATAATACCAAACAGATAAAAGAAATACTCTTTTTTTAAAACTGTAATCTTTATTATTGAAATTAGTAGAGCCAAGGCAATGATTTAATCGATTAAAAAAGTGAAAGAAAAAAGTACACCATCATCAAGTTTTGGATGATTATGAAAATAATTATTATTTGCAACTGGTCTTTCTAAGTATAAGTTTCAGTTGGGTTACTTTCTTCCAGGTACTAAAATGAATTGGAAATGCAAGCTTGCAAGCGTGCCCAGCCAGCAAAATGAATGATTAACCGCTTGGAAAGCCAGAAAACCTGCAGACCTCACCTGGATTTAGTTTCCCTACAGTTATTAAACAAGATGTCAGGTGCAAATCTCTTCAGTAAGGTGCGGTCTGCCTTCAGAAGGCAGCAAAATGACTGGGACCTGAGCGACACGGCGCCCTTTGACTTCTCAGATGAGCTGGTCGAAGATGAAGCCCCCAAATTTAACAAATTGAAAGTGGTGGTCTCTGGAGAGATGTCGGACTACTCTGCTGGAGCCTCTTCCAACGGGGTGGCGGTGAACACGATGGTGGCAGCAGATGATGATGACTCTCTGCTTGGCTCATCTTCCAGTCTGGGCAGTCCGGGCTTAAACATGGACCCCTGTGATAACTGCAGCAAGAGGAGGGAGAGGATAAAGCATCGGAGGGTGATGAAGAGGCTTGCCATCGCAGCTTTACTGTATTTCCTTTTCATGACAGGAGAAATTATAGGTAAGACAGTGCAGAGTAAACAACACATTACCCAACAGTTATGACTGCTGGTCAGTTAGTGACTTATCAGCACAGGAAACTTTATGAGCAATATGTCAGAGAGAATCAGCTTAACACTTGGTCAGTAGAGTTGATGACATCATAATGAAGGCAACTTATCATTTTAATGTGACAGTATTTTGTGTGTGCTGTTATCTGTTTGGGGAGGCTGTTATGCTCAATTCAAACTGTAAAATGTTAAAGTTTGGGGGAGTTTGAACTGGGAAATATGGAGTTATTTAGATAATAGAAAACTGGGATTTTAATGAAGGGCAGTGCAGTGAAAAATCATTTTAGGGTTTTTGGAAGATAATAGTTCTCAAAGCAAAATGAGCATCAGAACTGAATAAAGATGTATCAGAGGAGGAGTGGAATAGTAGGTTCCTAACATGGACGTTAATAATACTCGTGTCACGACATGTTAATGTTCAGTTATGAGCTCCCTGATGGTCAGATTACAGTAATAAAAGTATAAAAGTGACCCTGGAATATCATAACTTGGGCAGAGACTGTAATTGTTTTGTATCCCTCACAAGGACCAGTTGACCAGTAAGTGAAGAAAACATTTCCAGCCATTTATTTTAATCTGATATTGATGTATGTGAGTTTGATGTGTACAGAGCCCTCCTCTAATATTGAAATGTATCTTGGGAGATAAAAGCAAAATGGGCTGTGAAAAAAAGTCTTTATTGTTTATGCTCTTGATCTTTCATTCAAAATATTAACAAAAATATAAGCTTTAATTGAAGTAAAATCATTGAAAGGAAAAAGACATTCTTATCACAAAACAGATATTTTTCCCCAAATATATTTGCACTCCTGGAAAGTCATATGAGTAAAATCTAACTGAAGTACCTGTATATCCCCATTCCTATTTTACTTTTTTGAGGCCCAGTCATGAACTTCACTGATGTGAGTCTGCAGGAAGCCACGCCGGTCTAACCGCATGCTTGTTACCTCACATTCTACTCCATCATGCACAAGTATCTCATCTCAGCCAATGCAGCTTTAATGCTTGCGTGTCGTCTTTGAAGATCTTATTCTGTCTTGTTCCAGGGGGTTACTTGTCAAACAGCTTAGCCATCATGACCGACGCCGTGCACATGCTGACAGACGTGGTGGGCATTTTGTTTTCTCTGCTGGCCCTCTGGCTCTCCACCAAGCCGCCCACCACCCGCTTCACCTTCGGACTGCATCGCCTCGGTATGTTTTTGATTTCAGACTCCATCTCATCTCTTATTTCCTTCTCTCTCTCTGTCTCCGCTCCCTCTGTCCTCTACAGGGCAACCAGACACCTGAATGCAGACGGATCACGTTGAGAGATGAAAGTGTTTGGTCAGCAGTGTTAAAGCTAAAGCAGATGTATATATATATATAGATGTATATATAGGATGCACAATATTGAGATTTGTTGCTGATAACTGAATTCTTTTGTCATTTCTGTCATTAATTACCAATACCAATATTTTTCTTTTCATTGCAATATCACAGCATGTCCAGTATCTGCTGTTATACTGTAACTGCAGCATGTTGTACATGTATTTCTAACAATACTGCATTACAAGTACTTAATCTAATGTCACTAAACGTTACCCCACGTGTCTGTGGTCACTGACGAACGTGTACATTTTTGTTTTTATAACATTTTAATAAATATACAAAGGGTGCTTAAATAATAAAAAAAAAAGTCACAAAATGGTCACACTAGAACACATTGCATGAATAAAATTATTAGCTTAGATGATCAAAATTATGGCTAAAATATTACGCCATATGGGCATTTTTACATCAGTCTAAATATACCAATAACCACATCAAGCAATTATTGATCAGTATTGCAGCTCCTTCACTTTTCCTTGTTCGTGTGTGTATGTGTATATTTGGTTGACGGGTATCTGGGATTGTGGTGGTGTTGTCTAGAGGTTGTGTCGGCAGTTGTCAGCGTGCTGCTGATCTACATCCTGACGGCGGTACTCCTGTATGAAGCGGTTCAGAGGACGGTGCACCAAGACTTCAACATCGATGGCGACGTGATGCTCATCACTGCAGCCGTGGGAGTGGCTGTCAACCTCATGTAAGCGAAACACTCGTATGCATCTTTATAGAAAACATGCAGAGATTTTACACTCAAGTGTGTACTGTGTGTGGTTCATGAGTAGATTTGGTTCTGGTTTCTTTCTGTAGAGGTTATATTGGCAGCCAGTACGAGGCTTGAGCCATGTTTGTGAGTGTATCAGCAACAATTTAACCAATTTAGTCCAAAGTTTCTTTCTTAACTGCACTTAACAGAGTGAAGCTGCTGATCCTCCGTGTGTAATGTTTGACCTTTATTGATGTATGTGAGTTTGACGTGTACAGAGCCCTCCTCTAATATTGATACTGTACCTTGGGAAATAAAAGCAAAATGGGCTGTAAAAAAAAGTCTTTATCGTTTACGCTCCTGATCTTTCATTCAAAATATTAACAAAAATATACCTTTAATTGAAGTAAAATCATTGAAGGGAAAAAGACATTCTTATCACAAAACAAATATTTTTCCCAAATATATTTGCACTCCTGGAAAGTCATATGAGTAAAATCTAACTGAAGTGTATCACCATTCCTATTTTACTTTATTACGTTCCCCTGAGTGATTAGGAACACAGAAATGGTCGGCTATGACTTCCTGTTTCACTGGGGTATAAATATGAGGTGACACACACAGGCCAAATTCCCTTATTCATCCATCACAATGGGAAAGACCCAAGAACACAGTAATGATGTGCGTCAAAAGGTTGATAGCTGCACAAATTAGGAAATGGCTATAAGAAAGTAGCTAAATATTTGAAAAATGCCTATTTTCACTGTCAGATCAATAATTAATATGTTTAAAGCAACTGCAGTTAAGAATTGGCCTGGAAGAGGTCATGTGTATATTGAGCCTACACATAGTGAGTGTGACGGTTCAAGTGGCCAAAGAATCTGCAAGAATCACAGCTTTAGAATTGCAGACGTTAGTTTGGTTTGGGGTCAGAAAGTCTCCAAAACTATGATCGGACGCCAACTACATAACCACACGTTGTTTGGGAAGGTTGCCAAGGGCGCCAGTATTGGTGAAGGGCACAGCATGTTGCATTAAAGATGAAAAATAATCTTTCTCTTTTCCTTTTTTAGAATGGGTTTCCTGTTGAACCAAAACAGTCACCTCCATTCTCACGGCCATGGTCACTCTCATGGCCCCGCCGCCCCTTCAAGTTCTCAGTCCGCCGGGTCCGGCCAGCAGCAGAGGCCCCATGGGAGCCTGGCTGTCAGGGCCGCTTTCATCCACGCTCTGGGAGACCTCCTGCAGAGCGTCGGGGTGCTCATAGCTGCCTACATTGTCCGCTTCAAGGTACCTTCCCTCTCTTGTTCTTTGCTTTTCGCTTTATCAGGAGTTATGTAGCGCTTGTTAAGGTTAGCTTTAAAGTGAATGGTTTTTAGTGCCAAGTCGTCTTTGCAAAAGAGGGGTGTGTTTAAGAACACCATTTCCCATAAATGTTTGCAGTAAACCTTGTTGCTTCTTAAACCATATTCAGCAAAGGTTTAATTCATTACAGTCATCTTGCTGTAATGATAAATGTAAATACATAGAGACAGATGCCTTTTTTGCCAGTAAAAGAGGAATTTTTAACTGACATTAAGTCAGAAAATATTTTACGTAACATCTAGAAGTACAAACGTACATCTGTAAACGTTGATGCCTTGAACTTTGTACCATGCAGTTATTCTGGAAGTGAAGTTCTGTCTGTACTCTGATTATTATACTGCATATTATAAGCAGATGATTTATGCTCCTGCCTGTTATTATGTAGTTGGGCAAAGCATTTTTAGCTTAACAAAAAAAAAAAGTCTAAATTCTCTGCGATGTTCCTCTGAGTTCTGCTTTCAGTCCAAGTTTGGCTGTTGAAACAACTCAAACTTTGGATAGACCAAGACTTGGGAGAGATTACCAAATACCAAATACCAAACACGCTCCTTCTCTCTCAGGAAATCTAAAACGCTTAGCTTTAGTTGAGCTGGTGTGTCTCTCTGACTTCACAGCCGGATTACAAGCTGGCAGACCCCATCTGCACCTACATCTTCTCTGTTCTGGTGCTGGTCACCACAGTCCGCATCATAAGAGACACAGGAGTCATTGTGCTGGAGGGTAAGGGTCCCTTTTTTTTTTTTTTTAACGTCATCTTTATTAAAACATCGATAATGCCAGTGGATACAGCTCTTAATCTCAGAGTTCTGAAAGATTGTTGTTTTTCTGTAGAAAAGAAGAGAGATGTGTATTAGTGATTATGTTGTTTGTTTCAGGTGTTCCCAGACACATGGACACTCAGCGAATCAAAGAGGACCTCCTGAAGCTTGACAATGTCCAATCCGTGGACGAGCTGAATGTTTGGGCGCTGACCGCTGATAAGACCGCAGCACTCGTGCATCTACAGCTCAGTGAGTGGGCACATAACATCTGAGTTCAAAAAAATGTTTAAAAAATGAGAAAAGTTTTCCCAAATATTACTTTCAAAATTGCATTCACTCTGGGATTTACAGTCAGATGAATTAGTAAAAGTTTACTACTGCTACTACTTTTTTTTTTAATACAACAGTCATGAAGTAATTATTGAGATCAGATATTCTTGCTTTTAAAGTGTCTTCAGAACATTTTTAACCCTTTTGTTTTGTTTTCCCAGCATTTTTGGCATTACAATCCTAACTCTAATTTCCCTTCTGAAAAAAAAAATAAATCTATAATTACAAAGTGAAAACATGATTTAGGATTTGTTTTGCAGATTTACGAAAAATTATAATGCAAAATCTCATTCAAATGAAGTCAGTGGGTTGTAGCAGTACTATTGTCAGTGTGTACAGCATGGAGTACTCTTGGTTTTTTTTTTTATCAGACTCGCGTGTCTGCGTTTTGGGTGGATTCTGAAGTTTCTCCACATTGTTTGTTGAAGATTTTTTCACAGCCAGCAGTCAGGTTTGTTGTTTATCTTTAAATCATTCCATCAGTTCTCAGAGGGATCTGTCAAGATTTTGGATCAGTTGTTTTGATTGATACTGACGGTCCGAAAGCTTTTCCAGTGTTGATTTGGCAGCAAACTAAAGGTCACTGACCCCTGTGAAGCAGAGGCTGGAATTCATCTTGGCTTTGTGTTGTGTTTATCAATGCAGCATGCCGTTTAATGTGGCAGGACTAGTTTCTCGCAAATGTTTCACATTGCAGCTTGGCTGAGGAGTTCACTTTCGTTCCACCAGAAAACAGAGTGTTTTCTCGGAAACCAAGGCTGTGTGTCCCATGGCCCTCAACCCCTCATCCTCTGTTTGCCTGCCCACATGAAACAATAGTGCTATCCAGTTGCCAACCTCAGGAAAATGCTTGCAAGCAAGGACTGCTTGTTACATCATGCAGATAAATTAGTGAAAAATATGAATGGACAAGGGCGGCAGATGCTCATTTCAGTGTCATTGAAACAACACAGAGTAAAAACTAATGGTTGCCCACTCTCTTTCTTCTTTATGCTTTCAGCTTCTGATTATGTACAATTCACAAGTGACATCCCAGTTCATATTGGAATTATTTTACCATTCGCTGTCATAGCTCTATTTTAGGAGGGTGACTCCAAACTGAGAGGAAGGGTTAAAGGACCATACCACCGTTTTGCATGTTTGAGCCAAATATATTCAATTTTCATACATGTTATGTTGCTGACAAACATTTCCCAAAGGATAAAACCGTATTTCAACTTTCCTGATATTTTGCAAAATCTCTTAATCTTTCAAAATCAAATATACAAGTGATATACCCACCTTAAAAATTGATGTTTCACCTGCTAATAGTTACACAGCCTTATGAAGTCATGGTCGTTTAAATTTTGNTTAAAAATTGATGTTTCACCTGCTAATAGTTACACAGCCTTATGAAGTCATGGTCGTTTAAATTTTGTGATAAACGCAGGTCTTCTTTGGGGACTATGTTGAACACTAGGAAGCATTGCGTGGCACCACTAGGAAGCATTTTCCAGTCATTCTGTGCTTTTTATTGCGCTTAAACGCTAAAATTACGTAACTTAGAAAAAATCCTGAATGTACGTCTTGTTCACGATGATGGATTACCTATCCCAAGAAAGTTTCAATTACCAACAAGTTGATTTTTATAGTGTACCAGAATGAAGTGAAACTAATGGCGGTCTGGAAGATGGGGAAAAAAAAATTTAATTCACTGTTCCAGTAGTATGCTTTGAGAAATGATTGTCAGTAACGTAACATGTATGAAAATTGAATATATTGGGCTCAAAATTGCAAACTGGCCGGTATGGTCCTTTAAGGTGGAGAACCAGGACAAAGCCTCATGCAGCCCTTCTCCAAACTCCAGCTTGCTGTATTCATTGCTGTCTTCTTTCTTCCAGGGATCTTTGATTTGTGAGTGTTTTCCTCCAGTTAGTCAGGAAGCTCTGTCATTCTGTCTTCTTTTCCCTGATTTCTCAGCTCAGCCAGGTGATGAGGTTTTCATGAGGAGCAGTGCATGTTTTGAAGTTTTGCTGTCCTGCTTTTCTGTGTCAGCGTTCAGGCTGTGCTTCCATTGATGTGTTATTAATCACCAAGGGAAGCCAGCAGCAAGATCTCTGTTTTGTATGTGTTGCTCTGAGCACTCTTTAATTTCAGGTCACGATTAACTGTTTTGTTTTCTGAATGCATTAGAATCACCTAGAATTATTTTTGCTCTGCATAACTGATCCGATAATTGTATGTTCCATCTGAGAGCTTGAAATCAAAAGTTTTTTCCCCCACTGGATCATTATTATTGTGGAAAATATTTTATAAACCAGATTTTATATTTTATTAATTACATTATTGTCATTATTCTCAACTCATGCTCATTAATATTCATGCAGGTTTTTAAAATGAAAACAGAAAATAGTTTATATTTGTTAGTTGGATGCTCATTGCTGATCTCACCTCTCAACACCAGGTGATGCAATTGTAAAGAAGCTGAAGGAGGACACATCCTCTGTGTACAGTATTAGTCATAGTATGACATAGCCTGTATAGTTTAAATTACACACCATTACATTTAGCTGTTCACCACTCCTATTCTTACTAATGACAATCAGCAATCATGAGCTAAGCAGTAGCTCATTTTGTCCTAAAACCTCTAATTATTCTGTTAAACAGATCAAACATGTCTCTGAAAGCAGGAAAACTACTGTAAAGCAAATTGTAGAAACGAGTATCAATTTCATTGTTGCCTCATGGGATTGTCGGGTGTCAAACAAACGACAGTCACATCTGTCACTTCGTCTTTTTTTTTTTTTTTTNTTTTTTTTTTTTTTTGTTTTCAAAATGCATTTCTGTGTTTGCAGCGCCCTCTAGTGCTACCAACTGGGAGGACGTCCAGGCTCAGGCCCGCCACCTGCTGCTTCACACCTATGGCCTCAGCTGGTGTACGGTGCAAGTTCAGACGCACAGACAGAGGCTGGTACACAACTGTGCACACTGCCAGCAGTCCAGTGCCTAAAAAAACTCTCACAATGCATTTCATGAAACCACAGGACAGAGACGACAAGGTCTGGGTGTGTCACAGCGCCGTCACAGCGCCGTCACAGCTCAGTGCCATAGCGGGAGCTGCAGTTTATGCAAGTGGAAAAAAAGACTTGTGCCAAAGGGCGGTCAGTGGAGCGCTAACAGACACGCAGCCCTAATTAAAGGATCGCTACATCCTCCAGGGTCTTTTACCTTATGCTTGCAAAGCTTTCACAAGGATACTGAATGTTAAATATTTGGCGGGAAGGAAAAGAACAACAGACATGCTCTTAAATCACCATTAAAGCCTATCCCAATAGTTAAAGGACAATATCAGCAATTTGGCATGTTTGAGCTCAATGTATATAACCTGTTACATCACTGATATCCATTTTCCAAAACACAGTACTGTAGCAGTAAATTTTAGAAATTTTTTTCTACCTTCCAGACTTCCAGACCAGTCATTGGTTTCACTTCCAATAGGCTATAAAAGTCAACTTGAAACACATTTGAGATAAATAATGCATCACAATGAACACGTCTACTAAGTTTTTTTGTTGACGTAACTTTATTTAACCAGTCCAACAAGAAGCTGCATGGAAGACAATGTACAATATGTCTCCGCCAGGGAATATAATCCCAGGAGAAGTTGGCATTAACCGAGAAATTAAAAGCAACCATGCCTTCTGTGTTTGGACATACTGTACTATACGTTGGGTGTGTCACCTAATATTTGATTTTGTACAATTAGGGGATTTGACAAAATAACATGAAAACAAAAAGACGGTTTTATGTTTTGGAAAATGGTTGTCAATAACGTAACTAGTACGTGGATAGTATTTATTGGGTTTAAACACAAAATTGCTGGTAAGGTCCTTTAAAACTTAATTCCTTTGTAGTATTTTAATATGTGTTCACTGATGTAATATCAGATGTAAATTTTACTTTTTGTTACTAGGTATGTGGACTGTATACTAAGAATTTTTTTTTTTTTTTTTTTTTTTTCTATTTTACTAAAGATGACAGTACAGGAAGTTACCTCATGTCATTTGATGATACTGTGGTCACCCAGCATCAAGCTGCACTGTGAGGCCAAAGTGTTTGTCGCATTTCTCACATCATCAGACACACCTACTCATACTGGAAAGTCTGATATGAGGCAGAATTGTTTTTAAAAAGGTATTCCTAAACGTTCTCATTTGACTTTACTGACCAACACTTGCAACAATACGACTTTTATTAACGCTGACATGACATTTTACTGTAGCATGCGTCTTTAGAAGTAATTTATTGCTGACAACAGCAACTGACAATCAAAGTGGCGCTGGCTTTGAATAAGGGTAAATATTACCAAGGCTTGAACCATAAAGTCCATGCTCGGCTAAGGATTTCATATCTAACAGTAAGTACAGTGAATCAGACTTAAAATCTGGGAATGTTAAGTATTTAAGAGTTGGCTGTGTTTTCATGGGGAATGATGTGAAGTTTGAAAGTAATGGTATTAATCATATTTTTTGTGTCAAGTGTTCAGGCTTCGCTGGGTTTATTGTGAGCCTTTACACAGTGTTCTGGTATTAATCATCAGGGGAAATCAGGAACTGAATCTGTTTTTTGTTTGTAATAAAGTATTTAATCTTTTGTTACTGTTTTAGTTATTTCTAGACATCAAGTTCATCTTAGTTGTTTTGATTATTTATTTTTAGCTTTTTACACTGCAGAATTGATCCAGTAGTTTTCAATTTTGGATAACTGATTTTCACTGAATCATTAGTTACTGTTGTACATGTTCAACCATCTTCATCCATATTTATATTAGTTTTGAAAAAGCTTCCATATACAATTCCAGTTACATGATTATCACGTTGTCAACTACAGTACATGTTAATGTTCATTTAAACCATAAAAGGTTTGAATACAGAATTTGTGAAGGACTGTTAGATGTATTGTCGATAAATTTATATTTTAGTCTAAAAGTTACTCCTGTTTCTCAACACTAGGTGGAGACAATTTACAGAAGTTAGGCCATTGCCCTGATAACAGCCACTAGACACATTTTCAGCCTGAACACAATGTAGAGTATTTATCATAGTATAATCACTCACACATATACAACATTATGATGTTTACCACCTATAACCCTTTACATGATAATATATGAGCTGAATAATATCATGACACTAGTTTTGTCACAGGACCTATAATCATTCTGCTTTTAAATACAGAAAACTATTTTTTCTTGCTGCTGTTTAACCAGTGATCACAGTAACAAGCATATGGCTTTAGTGGTGAAGAGCAGACCTGCATTGTTTTTTGGGTTTTTTTTTTTCGAAGCGAGAACTGAATTGAGTTTAAAGATTACAACGCACAATTTCCAGAGCTATCCAAGGCTTTGAGAGTTAAACTAGGCCAACATGCAGGGATTCTATACTTGTCGGATTAAACTATTTCAGTGTCTGCCCTGCTCACCTGATTTGCTTTTTAGCTTTAACCCATTGCTTTGAATGATGATATATCAACTAAACACCAGCAAGACTCCTGAATTGGAAATCAATCATAATGGAATATAACATCAACCACATCACATCTTAACCCAAATGTTGACATGATGGCTGCTGAGACTTTTGAGAAAAGGTTAACATTGAAAATAAGGACAAATCCAGGGTTTATTATTTATATTATGAGTATGATAAAACTGGGAGTGTCTTGGTTTCCAGGCAACAGCTGAATGAGCATAAAGGCACCGAGCCATATTCAGCCAACACCTCTGTTTGTTTTACATCAGAGCCAAACCTTTACAACATCCACATGATTTCCCCAACTTTAGGTGACCCATAAAATCCTGCATGGAGCCCTCTCTATCCTGCAGACTATGATACAACTATATGAATACTTTTGTAAACTGAGACAGAGACGCAAACTAATTCTAAAAAGCTGTGGGAGTGTAGTGCACCATAGACACGTGGGGGAATTTCCACTTCCTGTACAATGATGAGTAACGCTTTTTCTATCTGATCACACAGGTTGTGGCCTGTGGAGACATGATGTGTGGTGACCCAGTCACGTACACAAATTCCAACACCTCACATTATATCCTTCCTCTTTTGTTATTGTTCCTTTAAATAACTTTTCAGTGCACATAGTTTGATAAAGGAAAGTAAGTTCTGCCCATAGCTTCTTGGCACGTTTGATTTTTAACGAACACTGACAATGCCAGGCACCACCTGTTGATGAGATTTTAAAGTTATGAAAGGCCATTGGGGAGCATCTATATGGCGTTTAGGAGCCTAAAAATAGTCCTTGCTGATATATGCAAATATAGCTGACATGCCTGAACTGAAACCAACAAGGAAAAGGTTTCCTGATAGAGCACAATACCCAGTCTGAGTGAAAGATGGATAGCACATCTCTTTCTATCTCTCTCTCTCTCCACACCCTCTTGCTTAGTGTTAATAAATAATTAACAAGAAATGCATTCAGATCAAGGGTGCAGCCAACATTTCAGTGTCCTGTTCAGATACCAGGAGGCTTTTCAGATGAGTTTTTTTTAAATATTTTTATATTGAATGGACAGTAAAGAGGATTGTCTCTCAGGATAAAACATTATGAGCACCAAGCGGTCACGCAGCCATAAACTGAGCAGATGAGTGAATTTGCACATTGATCAGGTGGGAGTAATTATTTTACAGCTGTTCTAGTAACATAAACAACAAACACAATGCTGTTTGGTGATCAGAACAAGAAAACTGCAAGCTGACAGGAAGATTAATTTAATGACTGCTTTGGTTAAACATCATCTTGCTTGAAAATTAGAGTCAAATCATGTAACATTTATGTATTCATTAAGACATCATCATTAACAAGACTTCTAGCACCGGTTCAATTCAAACCAAAATTTATAATCTGTTACAGATCAATCCCATTTTTGGGAAATCAGCAAAACCTCAAATGACCCTGAGAGGGAAGATCAAACACAGATCAGACTGAGGACATCAGTCTTAACTGACTGAATATTAATGCAGAATTATGTTTATACATTTTCTGGACATTTGCAATAAAAGAATCAAAAGAAAAATATTTTCACAGTGATGATTTATTAATAATATTTTACATTAATGACTTTTACATTATTTGTTTTTTACATTTATATACTACAGTAGGTTTATATCTTTTGGACATAAATGGCTATAAATTGCCTTCAAACACAATGTCTCATATATAAATAATGCTCTCTAGTTTTAATCATAGAGACTCAGTGCATGTCATATTATTTTCCCTTGGACTACAGATGTCATAATGAGGTCTATAACTGTCGTTTCTACTATTGTGGGCCTCCTTTGGCCCTTTTCACAGCAGACTGAGACCCCACCGGTGTAGCAGAAGCATTTCCGCACACTGAATGTCAAAGTGTCCTAGTCTGTGCAGAAAGGATTCTGTTAGACTGATGGGGGNGGGGGGGGGGGGGGGCAGGCAGGCTGGTCCGGCTCTGGCTGGATCTCTAGTCTAGCAGATTATTTAGTAAGGTTCTTCACGAGCTCCAGCTCCTCTATCGGTTTCCACTGCTGGTTTATGGTGATCAGCTGCAGGGAAACACCAGAAACAAACATTACGCTTCACCTGACCTCCTTTCAAGTGATGCAGAATTTGTGAAAATTCTGAGTCAGTGTTCAGAGAGGACCGTTTGGCAGCATCAATCAGCCTGATGCCACCGTGAATGTTTCTCCCCCAGTGACTCAGCAGATTCAACTGAGATCTGGACAGTATTTCAGTGTGCAAACATCCCAGACATAACAGGAATATTATAGATTACCTTTTGGGGTTTTGATGGATCCAGTCTCTCCCACGGTTCTGGGTTTTTGGTCTTATTCAGACTAGAAAAAGTGAATGAAAATATGTTATCATTATGCAGTTTTTTTCTTACTAAATATATGCAACGTCAATGTAGCAGGAGCTGATTAAAGCCTGATACAAGTATATTAAAAAAAAAAAGGACAAATTGTGCAAAATATAATGAAAATGTTTTAAGACTCACATAACATCTGGTTTGGTGAATAAGAAGTAAAGAGAAGCAGTGGTAGCACCTGTTGCAGCAAAAGCCATGAACCCAATCAGAGGGATCAGCTGAAAAAAACATAAAATAACATTAAAATGCTTCTAATGTCCTACATGGGCTGCAAGTCTAGTCCTTAAAACCCAGAATCACATTTAACACAGTAAAAATAAAGATGACTCACCTCCTTTTTCTTTCTCAGCATTTTGAAAAATCCAGACATTTTCCCAATTCCTCTTGGATACCTGAAGATACATGGATCATATTTATGAATGAATGCTGTGAGGAAGTTAAGATATTCATTGAATTAAAGCAGCTTTGAGTGGAAGGTCTTACCTGTTGTTGCTCCGGAGTCTTTGATGTCTCTCAGTGCAGCATCCTGGGCTGCAGGGCTGATGTAGGCGGAGAAGAGGCTGTACGAGGTGCAAGGCACGTACACACGCACACACAGACACACATACACAGCTTCCTGTTCTGAAACGCTCCAGGGGAGGCCAATTCCACATTTAACTCATTGTCATGATCAATATTTTTTCTGAGTGTGCAACGCCCTCTTGTGGCCACATTTAATAGCACAAGAAGAGGGTTCATTCAAGCACAAATCTGACATAGTAAGTCATGTCAAGTACACATTCATACCAGAAAGACATGAAACATTAATGGACACAAAAAGTTATGTTTTTATTTAATGACAGTAATTATTATGTTTCTATGTAGAATACATGGTATGGTCACATAAAAGGGGTCATCTGGGAGGTTTTTGGTATGTCTGGATCTGCTGCAAAGTGAGAGAGGGACTCATTTTGCTGAGGGATCGCAGGAAGTATTTGTGTGGAATGGCAGAAACCTCCATGCTCTCCTCCT
Source organism: Lucifuga dentata (assembly GCA_014773175.1). NCBI lineage: Eukaryota > Metazoa > Chordata > Actinopteri > Ophidiiformes > Bythitidae > Lucifuga > Lucifuga dentata. The sequence goes on from VXCM01006155.1 coordinate 22,726, forward strand.
GCAGGGTCAACAAAGCAGCCTGAAAAAAAAAGCATGTTCACAACTAAGGTATTCCTCAACCATCCCACCATATATGTTGCAGCATGTGTTTTACAACCAGGTCTAAGAAACGAAATCCTTCAGGCGTGCTTACGTTACCTCTTTGCATAGATTTTCCAAGTCAGCTCCTGAGTAAAGCTCAGTCTTTGCAGCCAATTCCTCCAGACACACATCAGCACCCACAGGCATTGACTTTGTGCACACTTTCAGGATGGCAAGACGAGTCTGAACACATGGTGAGAGACAGCACATACGAGGTCGGTCTGCTTATTTTGCTGAATATTTCAATTTTATGCACGGTGAGGCAGCCTTTACTTTCTCTGCTCCACAACTCTGAACAAACTTCCAGAAGATCTCAGGTCTGCTCCACCTGTAAACTCTTTCAAAACTAGGCTTAAAACTTTTCTTTTTAGCACTACTTTTAATCAAGCTAAATTAAATGTTTGCACTGAAAATCAAACTGGTTCCATTTAATTTCACTCTAACACTATGGATTATTTTATTTTACCTTATATCATTTTTTATTTTATCCTATTTTACTTTTGGTTTTTAAATATTGCTTTATTTTGTTCTTATTGTCTTTTAAATGTTGTTTTAATGCAGTTTGTTTGTGTAAAGCACTTTGAATTGTCTCTATGTTTGAATTGTGCTATATAAATAAATTTGCCTTGCCATGCACATTTATAGAAATACAGGACATAGAATTTTCTTCTGAATTCTCCCAAGCCATCAGCCATCCACCACCCACCTCCCTAACCAAACCATAAGAGGAAAAAGGGAAAAAATTTATTTTTGTATATTTGTTAACATTTCTTATAGGCTTGCCTTTATGCCCTTACTTTTTGTTTTTATTAGCATGAGATGTGTGACGAACCTGCTGGTCAGGTGGTGGGACGTAGATGATGTGATCTAGTCTGCCAGGCCTGAGGAGGGCGCTGTCTAAGCTGTCAGGTCGGTTTGTGGCGGCTACAACCATCACGTCTTTGTTGCAAACTTCCTGGCAGTCCATCTGTCAAAGAGTGAAAACAGTGTAAATCATGAACTGCTTCACGCTGAATCACTTGATGGATGATGTGACGACAGGAGGAGTGAGAGCCTCATCTGACCTCCTGCTGTGTATGATGCTCTTCTCTTCCTTCTGCTTGGAGGACTTTATCCGTCCCTCTCCGCTCCAAGCTCTTAAGACCGACCCCGTCCATCTCGTTCAGAAGCACAGATAGGAGGCGTGTTTGAACGCTGTGAAGCGTCCGGCTGTCTGACCGGGAGCCGATCAGAGAGTCGATCTCATCGAGGAAGAGGATACAGGGAGTACAGGCCCGAGCCTGACGAAACAGCTACGTGTGGACAGAAAGACATAGGTCTTGATGAAGGAAACAAATACTAGGAGGACATGAAGACACAAAGCCATTCACACGTCTTATCACCAACTATGAAACGACGTGTACCTGAGCTAAAGCTTTCTCCGAGTCTCCAACATAAGGGGAGTACAGATCGGCTCCACTGACAGACAGGAAGGCACAGTGGGAGGAGTTAGCTGCAGCTCTAACCAGTGTCGTCTTCGCACATCCTGGAGGTCCGTACAGCAGCACCCCACGCGGCCGACACAGACCCAGACAGACAAATGCCTCGGGGTACCTCATCGGCCACTCGATACTCTGACAAGTTCAGAAACAGGAGAGGAAACAGACATTACCCATCATTGGCTTCTTTGATATACAGACAATTAATGTCCCAAAAATTTCATACCCAGTTCCTTAAAAAACCGTTAACATCTTTTCTGTTGAGAGAAACTTTTGAGTTAAGTTATATAATTATGTTTAAGTGGAAAATCTTTTTGTATCATTTTAAAAGATTCGATGAAAAAGATATTAAAAGACACTGCATTTTTCAGTACTCTGTTGTATTTTTGGATGGTGTTATTTTTTGACACTCACATGGAAATTATCCTAGTCTTCATCATTACACAGCCTCAGATGACAATTAAACCTGTGGTATTCATGTACCTGTCTTAGTTTGAGTTTGACCTCATCCAGGCCTCCTATCTCCTCCCAGGACACTGGACTGAGCTCTGTTCTGGCTGCGCTGCTTCTCAGGCAGGAGGGACGCACTGTCTTCAGGGCCTCCTGGAAATGCTTCATACCCACCGCCTCCTCTCTGGAACCCTGCTTATAGTGATGACAGGGCAACACAAGACAACAAATTCAGGTTTGAACCATTTATCCTACTTATTTGAAATTTAACACACTGGAAGAATTAAAGAACCTAAAATATAACTTGCATGCCAAAAGCATTGTAGACACATTGGAATACGATTGTGTAGGCCATATTCGGAGGTAGTCATGGACACGTGTGTCAAATATACCCAGTGCATTTCTGACCACACTGTCAGTGTGTGTTCTGACACACATTAGTGCACACAGCACAACAAAGTTACCTGGCTGTGAATTTTAGTATGTGAAACATTCTCAACAGTTTTTTTTTCCCTTTTCTTTTCTTTTTTTTTTTTTTTTNTTTTTTTTTTTTTTTGTTGGTAACCACTGCAATCCTCCTCTGGAACTTGAGAAAATCTCAGCAAATTTAAATCTGTATTTTTCCTGTTTAGCAGCAGTAGTTTTTTTCCCCTTAGATAAAAGCCACTAAGTTGGGAAGAGAATACAAGTATGTTTCTTCACTGAATCTCCTTGGGGTGCAGAATCACAAGTGGTCTCCCAAGACACAACAGAGACACAGAGGGACGTCCTGTATGAAACTGCAATCCTGAAAGTGGCCAAAATGGTTCCTGATTTGGTTTTACCTTTGAGTTTTCCCGAATGGCGAGCATGGCGGCCTCCCTGCACAGGGCGCTGAGGTCGGCTCCTACATACCCTGTAGTTCTCTGCGCAAGCTCTGCCATGTCTACAGTGGGACACACAGGCATCCTCTCACACACAACAGACAAGATAGCCTTTCTCTGCTGCAAGGTGGGAGCTCCGATGATAACCTGAAAAAGATGCAAAATTCAGAGGGTTATAAAGATTCATTTATGCATTTTACGTATTTGTTTAGGGATTTTATCATTCATATAATACCTCTCTGTCGAATCTTCCAGGTCTGCGCAGTGCTGGGTCCAAGCTGTCCGGCCGGTTGGTGGCTCCGACGATGAGGAAGCGATCGGACTGGTTCATCCCATCCATTAAGGTGAGAAGCTGAGCGACCAGGCGGTTCTCTGGCGCAGACGATCCGGTTCTCCTCGGACACAGAGAATCTAACTCATCTAGGAACAGCACGCACGGACCCTCCTCAGCAGCATTCCGAGCCCGCTCAAACACAGCCCGCAACCTCTCCTCGCTCTCACCTGGCCGAGATCCCACCACCTAAAAGAGCCATTTACCATTCTGGTTTAAGGGAAGACCGCAGGGTGCAAATGTTTTCCAAGTTTGGTTTGGGTGAAACTGTGAGCCAAGAATTAATAATATTGACATGTTTGTAGCACAGACTGCTTAATGAGGGGAACTATAAGACACATAAAGAGTTAGTACATGACGGTGTAATTTTGGCTTTTTGTAAAAAAAAACTCGCTTATGGCATCAATCTTTGTTTTCAGGTACTTGAAATGTGAGGAAAGACTGCTTTCAAAACATAATATGAGCAGTAAGATGGCCTGAATAATATTCATTTCATTTCTTTTTATTCTGTTATTCTTATTCTAGTATATTCTTAGAATTAGCATTTTGGTGTTGTTAGCAATTGAAACTAAGTTGAAAATGTTTTATTCATTTTCATGATCTATACTTGCAGCAGGTACAATTACAGCCAGACAGAAATTATACAATTACATCTTTATCACATCTCAGCTTATAAACTATCCAACAAAAGTATCAAATCCCTGTATAATTCTTTTGAGTATTGTATACTGTATTTTCTTATTTGAATGGCTTTTAACAGAAGTAATCTTACTTCTCCCTAAAAGTAATATTTAAAGTAATATTTAAATCAGTGAGTTTGCATGTTTAAGCCCAATATATTCAACCTGCATACCTGTTACATTATCGTCAACCAACTTCTAAAAGACAAAATTGTATTTTAGTTTTCCTGCTTTTTTTCCAAATCGCCTAATCTTTCAAAATCAAATGTTCAGGTCATACACCCACTTTAAAATTCAATGTTTCGCCTTCTAACGCTTATGCACAATTATATAGAAGGCACGGTCATTTTAATTGCTCGGTAAAAGCTGTCTTCTCCTGGGACTATATTTCCTGGCGGAGACATACATTTTCTTCCATGCAGCTCTGTGTTGGATCGGTTAAATAAAGTTATTTATTCAAAAAACTTAATCAAAGTTGTGATGCTGTGATGGATTACAAATCTCAAGTGTGTTTCAAGTCTCTTCAAGTTGATTTTAATAACGTACAGGAATGAACTGAAACCAGTGGCAGTCTGGAAAGTTGGGAAAAAAATTCTAAAATTTATTGCTTCAGTAGTATATTTGGGGAAATGGTTGTCAGTGAACATGTAAGCGAGTTCTGTATATTGGGCTCAAGCATGCAATATCGCCGGTATTGTCCTTTAAGCCAAACAGTGTACTTTGACTTCGGTAAGGTGTTCTAGTACTCTTCCCACGCCTGAATAATGAAATGAAAACACATTAATGAAAGGCTGAGATTAATATGAATTCTACCTCTGGCCCTCTGACCACCACCAGGCTGGCGCCCACCTCCCCCACCACTCTGTGGACCAGCAGGGTCTTCCCCACACCTGGAGGTCCCACCAGGAGTACACCTCTGGGACAGGACACACCCAGGGAGCTCAGGGTTCCTGGGTAGAGCAGAGGCAGTTGCAACATCTCTCTCAGGGAGGCACTCACCTGAACGAAAGCAGTCATGCAGTGGACAAACACCATGAATACCATACAGGGTCAAACAGTAGACAGTATTCAGTATTTCACATTTGGAGAATGTTTAGTAAAACAGAACACTACTACTTATCTTAAAATAATGTTTCAAACATTATTCAGTTGTCTATTTTTCACTTCATAGGAGAATACAAATATACTGTATTAATTCAATTAATATACACTTGTTGCGAATTGTTACTGAAATACATCGTGGTTTCCGAAATCCAATCAAATCAAGAAAGAAAAAATAATCTCCAATGAACAAATCAGAAACTTAAAGAATCAAACTGACTGCTAATCCAGTGATTTACCCTCCAGTAATTTTTAGTGAGGAGGGGGTTTTGTTGAGCTGCTAACCTCCTCCAGGCCTCCCAGAGGCATCGTGTGCTGGTCTTGTAGCTGGCTCCTGTAGTGCCTGAGCGTCTGGATGCCAGCTATCTCTACACCAGTCTTTGAGGTGATGAGTCCAGCGCTGGCAGACTTTGGATTGATACTTTCAATAACAACATATCTAATCTCTGTATCAAAATCCTCAAGGTTGACCACATGTTTCTGGTGCACATATACACCTTTCAACATGTCTTTCACAAGCTCATGAACAAGCCGAGGTGGTGTGTTTTTCCTGAAATCCACACTCTGGACCACCACAGTTATCTTCATGGCTTTCAGCTTGGGGCAGGGTACAGGTGTGAGCTGGTCAGGGTCCAGGCTTAGGTGTGTGGGTGGCTGAGGGATCAGGGTGGGAGTGCAGCATTTCAGGTCTACCTGCAGGAAGCCCTCTGCCAGATCAGGCCTAGGCCAGGCCGTGCACAGACAACTTCCCCCGGGGACAGACACCAGCAGAGGGGAGCCCAGGCTAAGTCCCAGGTTTGACATCAAGCCTGGACCCATCCTGCATCTCTGAGAGCCCCGATCTGATGGATCCACTGTCAGCAGTCTGAGGGAGTTCATCCTCCATCAGCAGCCACAGGACCCACTGACAGCGAGGATACAACACAGAGATACCAGCATGTCATGTTACTTCAAGTATGATCGAAAGAAAGAGAAAGAGAAAGAAAGAGAGAGAGAGAGAGAGAGAGAGAGAGAGGNCGAAAGAAAGAGAAAGAGAAAGAAAGAGAGAGAGAGAGAGAGAGAGAGAGGTCGTCACTTTAGCTACAGCGCTAACGTTACCTAAGCTACATGCTATTAGCTTTAGCTACAGTTTTGTCATTAGCTTTACACAGACGTTTTAACAAAAATCTTGTCATCTTGTCACTGTTACATACCAGAAAATGAGTATAAATGCCGATATTCGCCGCGTTAGCATAGCAGATAGACGCTTGTTGTTTAAAAACCCAGGTGGTAAGAAAGGAAAATGGCCAACCAAAACATATTCCAGAGTTTGGGTGAGTACAGATTATTATTATTATTATTATTATTTTTTTTTTTTTT